>JAPTGZ010000015.1:29816978-29829313 GCA_029814645.1 Fowleria isostigma | reverse complement strand
TCAAGTTTGTCACTTACACTACTGTGAATTAAACTAATGTTGCAAAGAAATTATTATTTTTGTTCTTCCAAAAAATCAATATTAAGGGTTGAAATATTGATATTATATTGAAGGTCAAAGTATCGCGATATATTTCTGTATCAATATCTTTTCACACCTCTAATTGAGACACACATGGAAAATGGAGACACAGGAATAAATAGGCTTGGAGACATAAATAGAAGAAGAAAATCCAAGAAGGGGAATATTTGGGAGGTAAATATGACTGAATTTAAAAAAAAATAAAAATAAATAATAAAATGTCAAATGAAAATAAAATAGAAATAAATAAGAAAAGAAAGAAAATGTAAATAGACAACGACGCAAAAATAAATGCAGGGATAACATTTAAAGAAGGAAAATATAAATGAGGACAAAATGAATAAATAAATGGTATGGAAAACGAAATTTTAAAGTAAATAACTAGTTTTTAACACAAAATTAAATTAAAACTGTTAGAAATGACAATATAAATAACCATTATTTTCACATTTTATAGATAACTTGTAAATACTTTCCTTAATGTTTTTTTGTTTGTATCATGTCTTGGCACATAAATTAATTTACCAAGTCATTTTTATATATCTGTATATATTTTTCAAAATGGCAGGTTTGGTCCTCCATAACACAGTCCGATCAAAACTGTTGAATGCCTGATTTTTTATCTTCATGTGTAGGATCTGATAAAACGGATAAAAAACTCTCTTCAGACGTTTGCACACTACTGAATAATAATAATAGTATATTGAATCTATATTTTAGGAAGCGTTTTAGTGCCTCGATACGTTACCCACTGCCAACCCATCAGCCCGCCGGCCTGTGACGCGTTCACAATGATTTTCCGTAGTGTTGAAAATATAACCACATTAACATTTTATGATGTGCTTTTATAGGTCCGACTTGCTCAAATAAAAGTGCCACTCCTGTTTACACCGGTGTGCCCGTCCTCAGAACACCCCAGACCTTTGTTATTATTTGTTTCCTTGTACACCGGTGCGTACACCGCTATGTACCTGTGGACTCATTCCTGTGGGAACTCATGAATCATAAAGTCTTGCCACTGACATAAGTGCTGAGTCATAATTTTGCAAAAACTTGTGATTGTTTTTTTTGTTTTGTTTTGTTTAATACATAGATATGCATTATTAATTTGCTTGCTCAACACAATGAAACTGTTTCGCAACTATTTTAACTTGTGAACATAAAAAGTGGCTATAAGGAGTTCAGATGTCATTCTTTTACCTGGGATTTATTATGGTGTTTTAAACTGTAATCTATTAAAATCATCTTCATTAGGAGTAAAAGTGAAGTATTAAAGGGGTCAGATTTTGCTAAACCCACTTTTATTAGTCTTCAGTTCATTTATTTGTGTATTTTTGGACCATAATAGTTCATAATGTTTGAATGTGAACCCTCCAGATGCTGCAGATTTATCTTTATATTCATTTTGGCAAAAGTCAAGTGGATTTCTACAGCCCGTTTTAATTCTTTCTTAATTTGTTACGTCTATAACTAGTAAAAAATGTCAAAGACTTCCGCTGAACATTTCTCTAAGTACGATGTAAAGTTTGTCAGCAGCAGCGGTTGTAGTCCATACTGAAAATATGTCCAAACTTCAAGCTGATTACCTAAAATATTCAGCTGTTGGTTGTATTAACGAACACAAGACAGAGCAGCACGTTCAACAACATGGAGGGGGTGGGGTTCCTCCTAAGACCCTCTGTCCTTATATGTGGACAAGAGTTTCACAGCTTTAAACAAACAAAAAATGTCCACTGCAAAGGACATGCCATAAAAATATTCTTAAAATGCATCTGAAAATTATTGTTGCATCATTATGTTTCAATATAAGTAATTATTTTATTTTAAAAGGACTGTTAGAGCTGATAATCTTATAATGACGCAAAATATTACGACAATGCATAACATTACAATTTAAAAAAAATCATAATGTTATAACTGGTCAATAATGTTACAAATTATAAATTATTGACTCACTTATAATGTTATAAAATTATTACATTATGTGAAGATTTTTTTTTACCCACTTTATGATGTAACAGTTGACACAAAATGTTATAAGTTACAACATTATGCTGTGCTCAGCATTTTATAACATTATATGAATTATTTAATTTTTTTTTTTAACATTATGCGTCATCCTAACATTATCAGCTCTAACAAGGCCAAAACTCAAAAACCTATGGCTTTCCTGGGTCTCAGGAGGTTAAATGGCTCATTTGCATTTAAAGGGCCAGCGTTCAGAGCACTCGGGGCCAGTGCAGCGGTTATGGGTCAAAAATCCTAAGAATCACGCACATCTGGATACAAGCATGCACATTTCAGGATATAAGCTTCAATGTATTGTCTTTCAAATATCAGGTGTTGCCAAAAAATCTGTTCATGGTAATGAGGCTAAATTTAAAAATGTCCACCACAGCTGCAGCCTGCATCAGACTTTTAACCATAAAATAACTTCTTTTTAAAGATGATCTTGGTGTCCACTCCGATGTTTTCAGGTACAAGAAATTCAAAATGCCAAAATCATCTACTGATATAAACTGTTTAATTCCTGTTGATCCACTAATACATGTAAATAATTGGTGTAAAATACAGTTATTCATCTTTTCATGGTCATCAGATATGACCCATTTGGATATTCAGTAGCTCCATAGTTACCATGGAAACACTGGCATCTTCTATAATATTGATTCAACAGTAAAACCCATGGAGTTGGATCAACGACAGTGGATGGACACACTTGTTTATGTTCAGTTAATGACAGATTTGCTGAAAAACTCACCTTTTCTTCAGTTTTCTCTGTTTTTGATATAATTCTCAACTTAATTCTAGAACTAATTTTTAGTTCAGGGGCCGCATTAAGCCGAATTTGATCTGAAGTGGCCCTGACCAGTAAAATAATAAAATAATAATAATATATAAATAATGTCAATTCCAAAGTTTCCTCTGTGTTTTAGTGTGAAAAAAGTAAAATTACATGATAAAGATGGTCACATCTAGAAACTATCCTTTAAAACAATGTGAACAACATGAACGGAAATTTCTTAAGAAAAATAAATGCAATTTTAACAGACTATAAGGCATAATTTAGGCAGAATATTGTTAAAATTACACTTACGATATTTCAGAGTGTTCATATTTGTTCCAGTCATTCACGTTTTTTGGTGAAATGATAGTTTGTCATAGTGTAAATACAGTAACATTTAATCAATATATTTACACTTGCAAAGAAAAAAATGTGGACTTGTTAGAATTTATAGGTGATTATGATAGTAGTTTTTTGGTCCCGCCCACTTGAGATTGAATTGGTTTGTATGTGGAACCTGAACTAAAATTATTCTTAATATCTTAGCATAATTTTTGTATTTCACACTTTCATTCCAAGGGCCGGATTGAACCCTTTGGTGGGCCAGATTTGGCCCCCTGGCCGCATGTTTGACACCTGTGCTCTAAACTTTTATGATTAGGAAATTAAATGTTGGGAAAATACCTGATTTTTACTGAAAAAACACAAAATACAGAAGATAATATTACAATAAATGGCAATTAACTAAGTAAAGATGGTTAAACATAGAGGAAAATGTATGTGGGAAGTGCCATATATGTCATACTGGGTCTTTATGGGTTAAAGCAGAAATGCATGTGTTAAATTTTCCCTATTGTTTTCGTAGTTTTCATATTCCTGTTGGTGTTTCTTACAATGAAGTAGGCTAAAGTCTTGATGCGACTGCTCTGATGTTCAGCAGCCAGTCACAAAGTGGCAGCGCTAATGATTTCTCCACCAAGAGGAACCTCAATTCTCCAAGCAGCAACACTGTGTTTTGTTTGGTGAAAGAGGAAATACTTACTTTTTCTGCCCTGAAACATCCCACTCACTTGATGTTCCTTCTCTTTTGCTCTGTAACTGAGTGCTACAGGCTGGAGCCATTTACTTGGTTGAAAGGTATTGTGTTAAATGTAGAAAATCGATATCTGAAGTGTGTCTGTGAAGGTTCATCACCCAGGTGGAATTCAACTTTCTCCAGCCAAGCAGAGTTGATGCATCACGCGGTGGAAAAAAAAAAAAAAAAACGTTTATTGGATTGTGGCACATGCTCAGATTTGCATATATATAACTACTAGGGCTGCACGAAATTGGAAAAAACTGACATTGCGCTTTTTTTTTTTTTTTAACCCTGCGATATATATATTGCGACTCAGGAGGATATAATAGCTGTGGTGCTGATGTAAATGGTTAAATACATTATTGTGTTTCCTCTGGTCGTGTTGACAAGTGTGAGACACTGTCGACACAGAACACGTGTTTCAGTTTCATCTGTAGATGAAGTAATCTTTTTTTCGTATTTGTTTTCAATTATTTTCTTCTTTGTTGTCTACGATTTTTTTTTTCATTTTTGGTGATTTTCTTCTTTCTTTTTGCCAATTTTCTTCCTCATTTTTTGGTGATTTTCTTCTTCCTTTTCAGTTATTCCTCATTTTTGATGATGTTCTTCTTTGTTTTGGGTGATTTTCTACTTCGTTTTTGGGGATTTTCCTTCTTTGTTTTTTGGTGATTTTCTTCTTCCTTTTCAGTTATTTTCTTCCTCATTTTCGATGATCTTTGTTTTGGGTGATTTTCGACTTCGTTTTTGGTGAGTTTCTTCTTCCTTTGCAGTTATTTTCTTCCTCATTTTTGATGATGTTCTTTGTTTTGGGTAATTTTCTTCTTTGTTTTGGGTGATTTTCTACTTCATTTTCAGTGATTTTCTTCTTTGTTTTGGGTGATTTTCTTTTTCATTTTTGGTGATGATTTTCTTCCTTGTTTTTTGGTGATTTTCTTCCTCCTTTTCAGTGATTTTCTTTTGTTGATTACTCATTTAAATGTTTTTACCAGCGACTCACTCCATGTGCACAGACATGATCTTCTTCAGCGAACTGATTAAGAACAATTGTGATTGGTGGATTTCTGTGCTCAGTGTGTGTCAGGTACCCAGATTGAAATTAGATGAGAACACATTGACTTCTTTTCCCTCCTATGTTGCAGGACCTGCCATGTGCCTGTTGCGCACACATACATTACCATGACGATACTCAAACCATACATCGTGCGGCTCTAATAACCACCCTGTCTGGTCCTTTCTCTCTCTCCAGCGACTCACCCTGCTGCACGTGAACAGCAACCAGTGTTTGGACATGCCGTCTGAGGAAGACAAGATGGTCCCTACTCTGAGAGACTGCACCGGCGGCCGCTCCCAGCAGTGGCTGCTCCGTAACATGACCCTGAGCGTCTGATCCGTCACCTCGCCTCTTCCCCTCGCCGCTCGCTCCGTCCTCATCCTAATCAGTCCTGTCTCTCCCCGGCTTCACCTGGTGGCTCTTACCACGTACTTCATACACTTCTCCCTGTAATAGTGTATACACAGAACCAGGCGGCGGCGGCGGCGGCTTCTTTTCTGTTAAGGAGGCGATGGCACCTGCCTTTCAGTCGACAGGATGATCTGTAGCTCTGGGGACACCTTCGTGTGGAGACGGTGGGAGCGATGTGTGAGGTGTGTGCATGGAGAACATTGATATCAAAGCACTCACACTGTGTTGGACAGCTGCTAGCTGTGAATTCACTGTGCTGCTCAGACTGCTGCTTCGCTGATGGACAAACAAACACAAGAGCATTTCAACCAAGAAAATATTTCAAATAAGGATTTTTTTTTCCAAGGCACATCTACAGTGCGCAGTGATCTGTGCTGTAAATGACCTTTGCTGTGCTCTGTACATGCAGCCCTCCGGTGTTGAGGTTTAGTCCACAAACAAGACTACTTTTATAGCCAAGCACTGCATATCATTTTTCCACGGACTTAAATAATCGAATGCCCCTTTTCCACTGCACCTGGTTGTCCAACCTAGGGGTGGAAGATTAAACAAACCCTACAAGACTATAAAAGAGTGAGCTTATTTAAAATAAAAAGAAAAACTGAGCATTGAAGGTTGAAATACCTGGTCATTTTTAGTATAAGTGATAGTGCTAAACAGTGGAGGTCCTTCACCATTTGACGCTCTAGGCAAACTTTACCGGCGGCACCCCCTCCTTCCCCAAAAAACGTACACAAAAAGACCCGGACATTTATTTAAACAAAGATAATAAACACTGAAACAATATGTGCAAATTTCTTTCAAACAAAATAAAAATAAACATCTTCTATAATTAAATGAAAAAAAAACAATTAATGAACCTTTTTTTTTTACTTTTTCTTATAGTGAAGTCGTGCAACATCTTAATTAAAAACAGCAGGAGCTGAGAAAAAGTGCACACTCAAGATTCTGAACATAAAATCAGAAAAAACTAATCAGAAATAATATAATATTGTATGCAGAATTATATAATACAAAATCTGATCTATGTAACATGTTAAATATTCAAAATATAGTATTCAAAATAAATGAATAAAATGAGGTGGAAATTTACCTCAAGTAAAGATTTCTACTTGGTGTTTTACTTTGCATGATCACACTTCACACTGGTATTTACAGTCCAATCCTTCTGGCCTTCTTTGCTGCAGGTTTGGCCCCCTCCACTGGGTGGCGCCCTTGGTAACCGCCTATATCGCCTGTAGGAAGGACCGCCACTGGTGCTAAAGTGGTAAAGTTAAGCCAAGTACTGACCAGATATTTCAATCCTTCAGTTTTTTGCCATAAATGACAATGAAACAAGGACCACACAGAAATGCATGCTGATGGCAGAACGATAATTATACTAATAATACAAAGTAGCACCGCTTGACTCGGCTCGGCTCGGCTCGGTTTTCACACTTTTCCACTGTGCCTCGATCCTGCTACAACTTTTTTTTTCGTACCACCTCTACAGTTCTAACTGGGCTGAGTTTAGGGCTGCAACTAACAATGATTTTAATTATCGATTAATCTGTAGATGAATTTAACCCTTTAACTACCCCACCAAGAAAAACCTGATAGGAAAAAAAAAAAAATATTTGCATTTCATATTCCCTTGGGTGAATAATTTTTTTTACCATGCTTATTAGTATCAGTTCAGAAAGTGTCAAAAATTGCTAAGTTAATTCTTTCAACATATTCATGATGTTCTACCATTAAAGGTTTAATATTTGCAGTAATAGATGAACAGAGGTTTTGATTTTATAATAATCCATAATTTTATACTAGCTTAATTTTTCTACTCTTACCATAGAGCAACAAATCAGCTATTTGACTGAGCATGTTTCTAAAAATTACATATATAATTTAAGGTTTTTTTTTGTGTCAAATAATATACTTATGTTCAGGAAGGCCTCATACTATGATATGCCAAAAAAGTACTCAAATCTTTCAAATTTTCACCAAAAACAGTCAAAATGTCCTTTAGTAATTTTCATTTTTCTTGGCTCAGTTAGGTTCAAATAAGTTAGGTTCTCCTTTTATTGAAATACAGTGAGTCAAAATGTACTAGACCACATGGTTGAGCAAGCCGTTAAAGGGTTAATAACGAATCAATTCATCGGATAAACATAAAAGTCTCAATTTGCAGATAAGTCAAAGTGACTCAGCGGCCGTGAACGCATCACTGTCGGAGGTGGCATTTGTCACTAATGATGACTAGAGACGAGAATGTTGTATTCTTCAACCAGTTCTAGTCTCTCAAACTAGTGTTGTATGTATTAGTTCAGTCAACCATAGGCAACGTTAGTCTGGTGGATGAGAAACACAGATGGTATAATTACAACAATAGTGGCTAACTAGCTAGTATTCATGACACAAAGGCTATCATTATCAGCTAATGTTTCTCGTTTGTTTCACCTTTTCTGTGACAAAAAAATCACAGACCGAGCAACAAGTCCAGCAGAACCTCATCGTCATCTACTGTCGTTACCGTTTACTATATCGAAAGTTATGTTTTGAGTTTCGACTCCGCTAACCACGCCCATCTCAGTTGCGTTAAGGTGATCACAATCACAGTGGAAAAGCAACAGTACCAAACCGAGAAGAGCCAAGCCAGGCCGGGCCGAGCTAGTACAATGCAGTGGAAAAGGGGCATAGTTCACAGGTCTCAAACATGCGGGTCTGGAGCCAAAATCGGCCCACCAAAGGGTCCAACTCGGCCCGTGGGTTGAATTTGTGAAATGCAAAATTTACAATGAAGATATTAACTATCATTGATGTTAAAATCATTTTAGGTCGATTCAATCTAAAGTGTGTCAGTCCAGTAAAATACTATCATAATATACTATAAATAATAAATACTGCATTTTTCTCTCTTTGTTTCAGTGTAAAAAAAGTAAAGTTCCCCAAAAATATTTACATTTACAGACTAGGCTTTTACAAAAAATGTGAATAACTTGAAATGTCTTAAGAGTAGTATGTCTAATTTTACCAATATTCTGCCTGTTACTAAATGTATTGTGTATTTATAGATCCACTGTGATCTGTAAGTTGTGATGTACATGTATAAATGATAAAATAAGGTGTAATATTGTTAAAATTGCACTTTATTTCTTAAGAATATTTAGGTTGTTCATATATGTTCATGATATGTTCAAATGCAGTTCATAGATGTAAACATTTTCATGACAGAATTTGACTTTTCACTCAAAAACATAGAGAAACCTTTGCAGTTGACATTATTTATAAGTTTTTATCCTATTATTTATATTATTTTACTGGTCTTTCCCACTTTATAACATATTAGGCTGTATGTGGCCCCTGAACTAAAATGAGTTTGACACCCCTGATCTAATATGTATGTATAATCAGGCTGATATAAAAGAATTACTGTATCGAACATGGGATTGATAAGTGTCCTGTAAATTTGGTTATCAAGGAATTGCAACTAAAATACAGTCGCGGAAAAAAATATTCGATCAAAAGCTATCAAAAACAATGGTTATGCAATCAAGTACTAATCCTGTGTGTATCATGTGACTAAAACAGACACAAAAGAAAACATAGAATGAATAAAAGCACTGTTTTTGTCAGTACAATGTCATACATATTGATGTAAGAACTTATTTGAGTTTAGTTATTATCAAGAAAACCAAGAAAAATGGATAGATATCAGCTCTGAAATTAAACTATTATGAGATATTTGTGTTGTTATCATTATATTTGTCCAAACAAATGTACCTTTACTTGTACCAGGTATTAAAATGAACAAGAAATTGAAGAAAATATAGGGTGATCTAATATTTTTTTCCGCGACTGTATGTATGATCAAGCTGATATAAAGAAATGCTGTATCAAACATGGCATCCCATAAATTGAGTTACCAAGGAATTGCCACTAAAACACCTGCTGAGCCAGATGTTCTCGTCAGGATGAAGCAGTTTTTCCAAATGAACCTAAACATATCTTTGGCTCAGAGTCATTATCAGGGACTTCATTCACATGCACATAAATATTCCGTTTTGTTTTTTTTTGTCCTTATTCTGTAAAAGACAGTGTTGGTAATAAGCTCGTTAGGAAAAATGAATATTCCACTGCTATTCCTGTTCACGTGCAGCGATGCATATTCTGATTAAACCCAGGTTTTTCTACTGGTGGCAGGTGTTCCACTGTACGAACACGGCCTCTTTTGTTTCTGCAAAACCCCACTTTGAAAAGGTCATTGTTTTAATATTTGCTCATATCCAAAAAACCTGATCATATCTTCTTTCATAAAGCTTAAACGTACGTGTTTCTCCCTCAGACTGGAAACTCAACTTTACTTTGGAGTATCCATATCTACCAGAGAGGATCTTTGTCTCTACACACTCAGACACATTTTCTGTATGTGTTGTATCTGTGCAGGGCCGTTTCTAGCTTCGTGGGGGCCCAAAGCAAGATGCTGTTTGGGGCCCCCTAGTTTGTCAAACCATGATGAAGAGATTCTTTATCCTTTAGATGATCCACTAAGATGACATAATCTATTACACTTAATGAGCAAAACAGGCTTCAGTTAAATTAAACATCTTAAATTGAGCATTCAGGCTTAACCCTTTCATGCATGAATTATATGAATATTTTTTCCTTGTGTTTTTATTCCTCTTTAAGCATGAAAAAACAATGCAATTGAATTTTTTTTACAAACCTATTTTCATTGTTATAAAAATGTCTACTCAGCTGGACACTAATTTTTAAAGCAAAGAAACATGTATTTGAAACTCATCATCAAAAAGTGATTTACTGTGTAAAAAATATGAAATAAAACATTTTTAATGCTGCTAATTTAATGTTTTCTCACATTTTAACATTCACTAATATTAGTTATTACTCAATTCATAGAGATAATATAAAAAAAAACCTTTTCATTCAAGAAAAGTGTTATTTACAGTCTAATAATTAGTACATGATGTACAGTAAAATATGTTACTGCAGATCAGATTCATGGTAAAGTTAAAGTAATAGTATGAATTGTAATTTTTAGCTGATATGGAACAAAAACAACAAAACCCATTAATATACAAGAGAGCTGCTGGAGAATAGCTGTCCACTGATATGACCCATATGCATTAAAGGGTTAAACTCAAAAAACTATAATAGAATGAAAACAAAATAAAACAGATTTTGAGTGTTCACAAAAAATATGGACTTTAAATAAGCAAATACAACAATCACTGAGATAACTTATTTTAGAAGCCGTACTATGGTGTTTGTTTTGTTTAATAGTCTTGTTAATGGGAATAGTAGGTGGGTAGCTGTCAATCACTGTTATCATACCTGTCAGCATCCCGCTACGTCACTAACTGTGACAGTGCAGTCTAACGAATATGACCTAATAATGAAACAAAAACACCAGACACGGCTTATCACAGCAGTTTATTTTAGTTATATCCTACATAGGGCTGAGCAATATGGTCTAAAAATAAAATCTATAATTTGTCACAAAAAAATTCAATTTACAAGTTTTTTTCGCAAAAAATTCAATTTATGATTTTTTTCCCCTCTACTTGTAAAGAAAACAATAAATGTGAGACAGAGAGAGAGAGAGAGAGAGAGAGAGGCCCATGTACTTATGGTGAACTCCCTCCAGCCACTCTTACATATTATTCCCCCCATTTTATTCATATCAGCTTAAGTTTCGGTTTTATGGCCTTATGGTCTGTGTGTACTCATGAGATACGACACTGTTGACGTTCTCGTTAGCAGTAGCCGTGTAGCCATGTTGTTACTGTGAGAGCATCTTTTTTAAGGAAACAGGAATGCAATAGAAGCTCCTGGGGCCAAGAAATGTGCCATAGCAAGAGTAGGAAAAACTCAAATTTTTTATTTTTTAAATTGTCCGCAACCAAAAACTCTAATTAATCGCTAAAATCAATTTATCACCCAGTCCTAATCCTACATTTATTTTTTTTTAAGCGTATAAGAGATGTAATAAACACATGAGATAGCTACAGATAATAACAGAATATTTGAATTTTCTTCAGATGAGGCTGAACATGTAGCTCTGGAGCCCCCTGGTGGCTTGGGGGCCCTAAGCGTTTGTCTAGTTCACTTTTAGCAAGAAACGGCCCTGATCTGTGTACAAAAAAACCTCATGAAACTGGATTAAACATCAACATATTCTACCTTTTTAGTTGAAAAGTATTCCATTTGGGTAAAGGCCTAATTCAGAACATCCGAATGGAATATGCAGTTTACACAACACCTGTTAAATTCAGAATATTGGAGTGATAGTGGAATATTAATGTGCATGTAAATGTAGACTGAATGAATTGTTTATGAAACTACAAAGGAGCCGAACTGAAATGATGGCAGATTGATCGCTTTAACCTCGTTAATGTTTCGGCTTCGAAACCGCGAGGCAGCTCTGTAGATCGACAAAGTATGTCCGTTTGTGTGTATATAAGTCCTTAACCCACTGAAAGGAACCAAACAAGCAGCAGGTGATCACGTCTGTGCTCTGAGCAGATGGGATGTGCGTTGAATGTACCGGTTTGTCCATTAAAATGACTGTACATTGAACTAGTCGAAATGCACTGTGTTACCATGAAGGCTATCTGACAGCTTCGTTACAACCAATACACATTTGTATGGAAGTAAATCTGTCCATCAGAGAGTGAAGAGTTGGATTTTGCACGATATATTTTTTAATAATTGTATTTTATTATTTGAATTTTTTTATAGTTGAATTTTTTAATAGATGTATTTCACAATTTGATTGTTTTTATAGTTGATTTTTTTTATTTTAATTTTTTTTAGTTGAAACTTTTTTTAATAGTTGTCTTTCATAATAAAAATTTTTTTATGGTTGTTTTTTTTTTTTTTTTTTATAATTTAATTTTTACACATAGAATTTAATATTCTGAATTCAGTTA
>JAPTGZ010000015.1:29757745-29769449 GCA_029814645.1 Fowleria isostigma | reverse complement strand
ATCCAAATGGGTCATATCTGATGACCATGAACAGATGAATAACTGTATTTTACATCAATTATTTACATGTATTAGTGAATCAACAGGATTAAACCGTTTATTTTGTAGATGGTTTTGGTCGATGGTGGATGTTTGGGTGTTTATGGTTAAAAAAAGTTAAATATAGAGAAAATATAACTTGGGAACTGACATAAAAGTAGGGCTGGGTCTTTATGGGTTAAAAAGAAACAAAGCAAACAAAAAAATATTGCCTTCTTAACAGTATCGTGATATATTGCGATATATTGTATGGTGATCTCAGTGTTATAATTTGTATTGTATAGCCAGATGCTAATACACACCCCTACTGCATACCTCGCCACACAGCGATCCATCAAAGGCGTTTTGTGGGCAGCTTTGGCCGTACAGAGCGCCCCCGACGACGGGGAGTCCAGGATGGATCATGGCCGGTGTTTCTGTGCTGGTGCTCTGAGTGTTCAACATCCAGATACTGATGCTTGTTTTTGCCGGCGTTTTTCTCATACATAACACTTGAGCTGTTTCTACAGCCCTGATAGACTGTCAGGGGACTCTGCTGACAGCACTGCACTGGTGAGAGAGGATGAACGCAGGAGCCAGTGTGTGCGTTTTGTGTGCGCTTGTGTGCGTTTGTGACCATTTGAATGACTGAGTGAAAGGGAGAGTCTCGTGCGCACACACACACAAACACACACACACACACACACCAAAAGGAGAAAGAGGGAGGATATTTGTGATTTTGTGTCTAAATAGGAGGTTGCGGAGAACTCTTTGACGCCCACCTCCATTTTTCACTGACTGGCATTGTGAGAGTTCATCTAGAGAAGTCATTTAAATAAACCTTCATTTTCACACAGCCACCAATTTTGAGTGTCATTTGCTTGGTGCCTGTGGGTTGTTGAATCATATAATGGCACAGATTTTTTTTTTTTTTTTTTTTTTTTTTTCTGAAAGCTAAAATCAAATTCTGCAGAGATGGACTGACAGAGGTGCATTAAAAAGGTTTTATCGTGGCAGGTCTGCCCCTGGACCGACTGTGTCCTCAGTGTGTCAAGTGCAGATCTACAGCTGAGAATTTGACTGAGCCCGTCACCGAGCGGATATGATCCTCTGGCTCCTACAACCTGGATAAGCTTCTTTTAGACGACAGAATCTGTGAATACCACTTAGGTTTTTTTTTTTTTTTCAGCTACTATCGAGAAACACTGGCAGCCTGCCTCTGAGTTTACAGTGCTTTTCTATTCCAGCCACCAAAGAACCCATTTTATCTTTGCTGTCACTCTGCTGACTCTGCGGCTGCTTCACTTTGTTAAACCACAGAAGCAGCCAGCTCTCTGTTATCAAGGAAAGGTGCATTTATTTAGAGTCTCAAGCTGAGATGGCTTTGGGCATTGGCATTTCAAAGTTTATTTTTGACACCAAGACCTGACTCTTTTCTTCATTAGAGTCCAGGCGGATTCCTTTTATTTATTTTTTTTTAGTTTATTTACATTATCAACAAAAGACAGGCAATTAACACTTCATAGCAAGATTGCCTTGAGATTAGCCTTCACCTTACATAAATGTACAGTTGTTTTTTTGGCATAATTTTTATTAGATGGTTTCTGTGCGTCATTAAAAAGCACTAAAAGTCATTAAATAGATTTTGTAAAAATGAAGGCCTTAAATAGCATTAAAAACATTACATTTGATGTCCAGAGACATGAAAAAAACCATACGTTTTCACGTTTTATTTGGATTATGTAAATGTTTGATGATTTTGATTGGAATGTAATGACAGGTGAAACCCTTTAATTGGTGATTGTTTGCGGCTGGTGCGTGAAGTCACAACACCAGATGCTTGGAATGCAACGTGCTGTGAGTGTGCTCATGCTGTGGTGAAAGAGGGGAGGGAATATTAGCAAATGTAGAAAAAAATCCAATCCAGTCTCTTTTGAGTCCAGGCAGATTCTTTTATTTTTATGTATTTTTACTTGATTGCCATTATCAACAAAAGACAGGCAATTAACAGTCCATAACAAGATTGCCTTGACATTAGCCTTCACCTTATATAAATGTACAGTCGTTTTTTTGGCATGATTTTTATTAGATGGTTTTTATGGGTCATTAAAAAACACTAAAAGTCATTAAATAGATTTTGTAAAAATTAAGGCCTTAAATAGCATTAAAAACATTAGATTTGATGCCCAGAAACATGGAAAAAAAAACATACGTATCCACATTTTATTTGGATTATGTAAATGTTTGCTAATTTTGATTGAAAATATAGTGTAATGACAGGTGAAACCCTTTAATTGGTGATTGTTTGCGGCTGGTGCGTGAAGTCACAACACCAGATGCTTGGAATGCAACGTGCTGTGAGTGTGCTCATGCTGTGGTGAAAGAGGGGAGGGAATATTAGCAAATGTAGAAAAAAATCCAATCCAGTCTCTTTTGAGTCCAGGCAGATTCTTTTATTTTTATGTATTTTTACTTGATTGCCATTATCAACAAAAGACAGGCAATTAACAGTCCATAACAAGATTGCCTTGACATTAGCCTTCACCTTATATAAATGTACAGTCGTTTTTTTGGCATGATTTTTATTAGATGGTTTTTATGGGTCATTAAAAAACACTAAAAGTCATTAAATAGATTTTGTAAAAATTAAGGCCTTAAATAGCATTAAAAACATTAGATTTGATGCCCAGAAACATGGAAAAAAAAACATACGTATCCACATTTTATTTGGATTATGTAAATGTTTGCTAATTTTGATTGAAAATATAGTGTAATGACAGGTGAAACCCTTTAATTGGTGATTGTTTACGGCCGGTGCATGAATTCATTACACCAGATGCTTGGAATGCAACGTGCTGTGAGTGTGCTCATGCTGTGGTGAAAGAAGGGAGGGGAATATTAGCAAATGTAGAAAAAAAATCCAATCCAGTCTCTTTTCTTCATTTGAGTCCAGGCGGATTCTTTTATTTTTATGTCTTTTTACTTTATTGCCATTATCAACAAAAGACAGGCAATTAACAGTCCATAATAAGATTGCCTTGAGATTAGCCTTCACCTTACATAAATGTACAGTCGTTGTTTGTTAGGATTTTTTATTACATGGTTTCTGTGGGTCATTAAAAAGCACTAAGTCATTAAATAGATTTTGTGAACATCAAGGCCTTAAATGGCATTAAAAAGCATTAAATTTGATAAAAACGTAATAAATAAATTCACAAATTCTATGGCGCAAGATTAAAATGAGGAGCATGTTAACCCATAAAGACCCAATGCTGATTTAGTGGCACTTCCCAAATGAATTTTTCTCTATATTTGACCTTTCTTAAGTGATTTATCACCTTTTATTGTCATATTATCCTTGTATGTTGAGTTTTTTAGGGCAAATCATCTGTTTTTCTGTATTTAATTCACTGATCACTTAGATGTTTGTAAAAGCTCAAAGGTTATTTTATTTGTCCAAACAAATGTACTTTTAGTTGTACCGGGCATTAAAATGAACAAGAAATTAAAGAAAACATAGGGTGGTCTGATTTTTTTTTTTTTCTGAGACTGTATACAATCATGTATGTTTATCTTCCAAAGATTACATCAATGTAAAAAGAAGAGAAAAACAAATAAAACCCTAAACTGAGGTAATCAAAATCTAGTGGGATTCTTAATAAAACCATGTAATACTTACAGTTCAGATGATGTACCTACAGTTTCCAGACAGATGCTCCATCTCAGTGATGTATAGTCACTTCTCCGGTCCATTTCACCCTGAAGTTACATTTGGTTTTCTTATTTTAATTATGCATGTAGATTTAATTTAAAATCATGGCTGTTAGTGAAATGGCAAAAAAAAAAAAAAATTCCGCGTGCTGCAAAAACATTCCTCTTCGTTCTCATGCCCCCAACCCCCCATCTTAAATTTACCGTTAATAAGATGCTTTTTTTATTTTTTATTTCTATCTTGAACTTGTGGATTCAGCAGCGGATTATTCTAATGCCGTTCAAGCTGTCAAATGGATATTGCATATGAGAGCTGGAAACTGCCTGGTGAACTTTAGCAAAGAGAAAGGATTTCACACATTTCAGGATGTGTGTGATTATTATATACGTTGTCCACTCAGAGGAGATCATCTCATATCCTGCCTGAACAAACAGCTGAAGGAAGTCATTGACAGTTAACACTTCTAAATAAAATTTTAAAAATATCTATAAATGCAAGATGCACCATGTAGAGAGGATATACTGTATAAAGCAGCTTGGACTTAGATATTAAAACTGATCCATTATTGAACAACATCCATTTTAATTATTGTGTTTGAGATGTTTAACAATGCACTTTAAAACTGTGCCACATGACAAATAATTTATCATTCTTATCATTATTATTTATTACTTATGTGCAATAAAATGAGCAGCCCCTCAGGAAATATGAAAAAAGAAAGGGATATCCTCTATGTATGTGTGTGTGTGTTTTATTTTTATGCTGCAGTCTGGAATATTAACTCTTTCCTCATAAAGACGGCATTTAATACCCCCCCTATACTGACGAGTTTTGACACCTCTGTTATATCATTAAAGACATGAATTAACGACCATTAGAACAGTTTCCGTTTTTCAAATATAAGAGATGTTGTGATAGGTGGAGGTGAACACAACCTATACTAGGCCAAACAATAAGATTAAATCATACATTTTCTTCATTTTGTTCATTTCTTTTTTCATTTCTTTTTCTTTATTTTCTTTATTTTATATATTTTTTTATTTTTATTTCTTATACAGTTTACTGTTGTTTTTATTTTTTGAATTATTTAATTTGTTTTGTTTTAGTTTTTGTTTTATTTTTTATTTCAAAAAAGTGTAACGCTAAAAAATGTTCACTGTTTTTTTCCAAGTTTGACAAAGTAGTGACGATTTTAGCCACCAGAAAAACAAACAACATACTGGAAAAACAGAATGTTTCATGGGTAGATCTAGCAACATATATATGGGTTGTTCCTAGTCGGCGTCTAAGGGGGAAAGAGTTAAATTTAATCTAAATCTCACAGGTTAGAAACCACCCCAACCTGGACCATCTCAGTATCAAAAGGCTGCTTCTACATTATACAATATCACATCAGTAAACAGTTGTGTTTGACGCATAAAATCAGTGAAACTAAAATCTATTTGATGCATTTTGCTTTTTAATTTGCGTTCGGTTTGTTTACAAAGCTATATATTTATTTTCAAATGTATCCACCTTACCATTTATTTGAAGGAATGTTCAATGGAATGATGAATATCAGGTGCATATTCTTCCAGCTCTTGCGTTGCCTGCCTAACACTGGAGGATATCTGACTATTTAGATGATTTATGCAGTAGTTTGTCAGGCAGATAGCTGGTTTGTCAGCGGCTCGGTGCTGGTGGGTAGGTAGTGTTCAGTGAACAGTAGGTAGAATATGTACTTCTACCACAACACGACTGACAGCTGCTGTATGTGAAGGAAGCAAAACAGTTGAACTCGATGTGTAAAGCCAAAGCAGAAATGCATGAAGGCAATAAAAGGCTATGTAAAGTTGAGAGAAATGCAGAGTTTGGTAGTAGCTTTACTGTCTCGAACATTATGGAACCTAATATGTGTCATTTTAAGATGTTATGTTGTGCAGCTGCAATTTGATTCACTAAAGTTACTGTATTTTACATTTATGTTGTATGAGAGACGCACAGGAAAGCATGCTTTAAATTACATGTAAAATTATTATATAAGAAAATATGCTTTCCATGTCTATTATAGATATCACATGCACTGTAACAAATTTCTATAATTTCTATAGTAAAACACTACCATAGCTTCTTATGGTAACTATTTACAAGGTATAAGTGTATATTGTATTTATTATACATTATGAGTAAAATAAAAATGATGGTAACTTCAAGCATTTATTTTCAGTTGTATAATTACAGGATGGTTGTGTTTTCACTTGGTCCTGACTGTAAATGATATAAATGACAATTACATATTGTTAGTATTAAAAGGCGCCATACTGGACATGAAGGCAGACAAAGGGGAGTGAACCCCACATCCATCCATTTAATAAACAGTAAGTAAGACATTAGTAGCCCACAAAATTAAAATGAGATTTGAGTAACTTCTGGCAATATAATTTGACTGTGTAGATGTCTATTTTAACTCGACGTGTTGTGTAGACATGTCAAAACCAGTAATTTTGTCAGAATAATGTTTTTTTATATGTGTGAGTGACTGTATTTCCACATTATTTTATTTATTATCTTTGTTATTTTTCATACGGAATATACAGGACGTGGGACTCAAAATGTACTGTTTTTACAAATTTTAGCAAGCAAAAAATTGGTTTAGTTAAGCTAACATCAGTTGTGTGCATTAGCCCTGTTTAGAAATGCCTCTGATAGTCCAGGTTCCATTAGCTCTGTTAGCGCTGTTAGCATGACTACAGTAGAGCTGGAGCAGCCGAAACTAAAAGCTAATGTATATACCTTTATTTTATTTTATTTATTATTAGTTTATTTGTAAGGACAATGTACGAAAGAACCCATAAATGTTTCCATTTGATGCATTGCACCAGAGTTAGCTCAAAGCTAATTTATATCTGCCATCCCTATCTTATTCGTGTTTCATGTGGAACAGATATTGGATCAGAATGCACCGTTTTTGTAAATATTAGCTAGTGAAAAGCTGTTTAAGTTAAGCTAACGCTAGCTGTGTGCATTAGCCGAGTTCAGAAATGCCTCTGATAGTCCAACGCCGCTAACGCATGCTAATGCTGTTAGCATTGTTAGCATGGCTACAGTAGAACTGGAGCAGTCAAAACTAAATGGTTGTTATAATATTTAATGTACAGCAAAAACCTGTAAAACGTATCCAGTAATATACTGTAATTATTTTTAGTCAGTAATTAGCAAACCATTTTACCGCACTTTATTGGCAAATTTTTTTCTGGTATTAAACTTCTACAGGAAATGTGTTACAGCGTATGGAAATTAATATAGAAGATAAAGGAACCTTTGTGTGCCACCACGTACCTATGTAATAATGTAGATGGCTTATCTATACGTTGCCTGAAACCTCTGCTACGTCTGACGAACAGAGGTGTTACAGATAATCTGATTGAGTGCAATTTTATTGGGAGACCCACTCCACTGAGAATTTAAAGTGTATTGATATTGGCTTACACTGAGCTGCAGAGAGGAACAGATAACCATTTACTGAAATTAGAAGTGTAATGGATTCACAGAGTTACACATTTTTCTCCTAATGGACTGAGTGAAGAATGGCTTCTTTGCTGCTTCCTGTGATAATTTTCACTGCTGTAATTTCTGTCTCCTCATTGTCGACTCTGTTAGAACTCGCTGTATTTTTAATTTCCATAAAACTAAATTCAATCACTTATGTATTGATTTTTCTTGTTATAATTGGATGATTCCGGTTTGGAGTAGTTATTTTAGTCACTCATTCACATCCTGTTTGGGATATTTGTTTATCTGATTAGTAGTTTGTTCTATGAAATGTCACAAAAGCTGTAAAAAATGCTTAGTACCGAGGTGTGAAATGTGACCTGTTGTTTGTCTTTGTCTGACCAACTGTTTAACACACAAATATATTCATTTTACTATATCAGAAAAACAGTGGCAGCACACCTTCACATTATAACAGCTAGAACAAGACATTTTCCCTTTTGCGTGATTAAAAAACATTTAAACAATTAGCAGCTCAATTCCATTTAACATATTGATTTTATGCTTATGCTTAAGCAAGGTGTTAATGCTATTTTATGGCTTCCTTCATCATAAGCAAATACAGCAATTCCACAAAAATGCTAAAAACAACCTAAACAGACTAAAATTAACCCCCTGACATACGACACAGATACGGTATGCAGTATATTATTATAGTAATGTGTAATTTCAGCTCACATCCTGTGTATTTCAGTTTTAATTGCCTGTTTGGAAGGCTTTTAATATTGACAGGTGTGGGTCACCTTGGCACTCGAGTGCAAGATGCACCACTGTGTCATCATCATCAAATAAAGGCAGCGGTGTCATAACCTAAAAAAAAGCACAGCCATGTGTACACAGTATATTGTGTAATTGCCTCAATACAATGTGTGTTTACTTTTCAGTGTTGTGACATATTAACTCATACGACCGGCAGCAGGTGTAAATTTCAGCAGGGGGGTGGAGGGGATTTGTCTCCTGCGATATCAAGAGCATGTGTGTTTGTCCCCATCAGTAAAACCTGTGACAAGCAGAGGGTATTTATATTAGATTATCACTGTTGTTAAGGGCATATATGTGGTATTGATACATGAAACTCTCAAAAGCAGGGGGAAGCCTTGTACCAGAACAATCAAAACCACCAATGAAATGGTGCTATGAATCGAAACTGATGTGTGATGTAGTTCTCAAGACCAATATCAGTCTCAAGACCAATTTGGTCTCAGTCTTGTCATGGACTCTCTTTGGTCTCTGTCTTGTCTCGGTTTGGACTCTCATTGGTCTCTGGCTTGTCTCAGTTTGGACTCTCTTTGGTGGCGGTCTTGTCTCGGTTTGGACTCTCTTTGGTCTCGGTCTTATCTGGGCTTGGACTCTCTTTGGTCTTGATCTTGTCTTGGTTTGGACCCTCTTTGGCCTCGGTCTTGTCTTGGTTTTGACTCTGTTTAGTTTCAGTGTAGTCTTGGTTTTGACTCTTTGGTCTTGGTCCTGTCTTGGTCTGGATGCCCTCCAGTCTCAGTAGTGTCTTGGTCTAGCCAGTCTTGACTACATCACTACTCAGTGAATAAAGTCTGAAGCTCATTATTTTAAAACAAATATGGTATCATCAAGTTTTTTTCTTTGACAGTCATCTAAATGTCAGTGTCTTATCATCTTCATGTGCTGCATCAGCTGATAGTTTACATTATAGCTCTGTTAGCTTAGCTCTGTTTTAAGACTGAAAATAGACACAGTAAAACCACAAACCACCTCTGTTTTCTTAATGGTTTGTGATGTCAATAGTTGCACTAAAGATATGTTTGGAATCATCCGAACAAGGTCAGAACTATTACAGTTGAATCAGTTTAGTCTGAGATCAATAAACTGCAACTTATCAAAAGTACTAACATCGCATAATAGCTTTATACCTTTATAAGCCTCATAATTAAAGTCATCTGTGTAGAGGAAACGCTGCCATTTGAGTATCAAACTCCATTCTATTCATTGAGAGCTGTGTACTAAAACATTAATGCTGTGTTCCAGGCACCCCGTAATCCATATTTTTCCAACCTTCTACCAGTTAAAATGCAGTGGAACAGCAGTTAAACACATGACTGTCCACCCGTGAACTCATACTAGATTGATGTACTCCCAGTTCCGCACTGTGACACCACATAGCCCGTGAAACAACAATAGCGGCTCCTATAGATAGAGTGTTTATGCAAATTGCTTATGACGACAAGGTATTGCTCTAAGTTTATTTATCCACAAATGTTATGCAGCCATGGCTCAGGAGGTAGAGGGGTTCAATAACAGAAGGACTGGTGGTTCAAGTCCCAGTCATGGTCATGTACTGTTGTGTCCTTAGGCAAGACACTTCACCCACCTTGCCTCCAGTGCTACTTCTCACACTTGTATATGAATGCGTGTGAATGTTTTGTGGTGGCTGTAGTTTACCACCACCAGAGTATGAATGTGTGAATGCATGAATAATGGATCCATTGTACGCACTTTGAGTATGCATTAATAGAAAAGTGCTATATAATTCTAATCCATTACTATTATTATTATGATGATGACGATGCATACTCAGCAGCTAACCTAGCATTAGCTAGTTTTTAGTCCATTGAGTGCAAGAATAAATTAATACCAAATATGTATCCAAATATACAAATAATGTAACATAAAAGGTATAACAGCATTTCTTGCCTTATACACCTTTTTTTTTTCCTTCCTCTGTTTCCTTCAAATAAACAAAGAGCAAACACCTCTGGCCATAGAAATGATTGTGTGAGCATGAGTCCGTATGGTCTGCCATGCTGGTTTGTTTACATCGAGCTACCACAATTCCTTGCCCTCAGGCAGTTTGGCGTGACTTGCCTGGAATGCTACAAAGTTGTGAGTCGTGGCTTGAAGTCATGACTTACAACCTCAAAAACCTGCCTGGAACACAGCGTAAATCTGAGGAGAAAGGTACTCAAAACAAGTAAAATATCTGCCTTACTTGATTTAAGATGGTTAAATCTAGAAATAAGCATATCTACTGATGTATGAATACTTCAAATGAGAAATTAACTTTTAAAACAAGATTAATGATCTAACACTTACAAATCTAAGTTTTTTTAATCTTGGTAAGAACCAAATAATTTGCAGTGCGTGACAGTACTTCTAGCTTTAATCACTTTGTCTTTTTCTTTAAGTGTAAAAGTTGTTTCTTAGCGGTTCTCATTCCCATCTCGTCCCTCTCTGATGCTTTGGTCAAAGGCCCTTTGGTGTTCATTTTCCTCATCAGTTCAATGAATCTCCATTCCTCTAGTGGTCACATAAATCCCCAGGACTCTCTATATAAATATATTCAGTAATTCTTTACAATCCAGTAGGTTGGCATAACTTCAGAGCCCTTTATTCTCAACACTAATAATTATTGTAGGTCATTTTTTAATATTTAAAAATAGAAATATTACATATATTCTCTTTAATCAGTTAAGGCAAGGAAATTTGTTGTAGAATTGAATGTGGGAAATAAAAATTACCCCAAGGCACAGATGAAATTTGATGAAAACTCATTGGAAGAGACATGTACCTTTTTAAAATGTTCATATGCCTCATGTACAGTAACAGAAAAGTTGTTAAACCACCCTGTGTTTTCTTCAGTTTCTTGTGCATTTTAACGCCTGCTACGACTAAAGGTACATTTGTTTGAACAAATATAACGATAACAAAACTAGCTCTTAAATTTCAGAGCTGATATCTATCCATTTTTTATGGTTTTCTTGATAATAACCAAAATCACATAAGTTTTTACATCAATATCTATGACATTGTACATAGTTTTTGTACTGGCTATACCGAAACAGTGCTTTTAGACATTCCATGTTTTCTTTTTTGCCTATTTTGGTCACATGATACACACAGGAGTTAGTACGTGATTGCATAACCATTGTTTTTAATGACTTTTGATGATCTAATAACTGTACATTTCATCACAACTGTAATAGATATGTGGACAACATAGGAATGGGTATAATAGGGATGTTCATTTATACATTTTTCTTTACACTTTAATCCTGAGGAATATACAGTTATACACATGGAAGATATATACATGAAAGGCTGCATTTGGTTTTGTACTTCTTTTTTCTTTTAAATTATTATTGTGTGATTAAATCTCATAGTCATGGAAAAGCTTAGTAGACCATGTTTTTTGGTTATTATAAAAAAAAAAAAGAGAGAAATGGATAGATATCAGTTCTTAAATTAAACTAATATGAGCTATTTTTGGTGTTGTTATTATATTTGTCCAAACAAATGTTCCTTTTGTTGTACCAGGCATTAAAATGAACTGTAGTCACATGATACACACAGGAGTTAGTACTTGATTGCATAACTGTTGTTTTTTGATGACTTTTGATGATCTAAATTTTTTTTTTTTTTTTTTATGACTGTAAATGCATAGAGTTTACATCCAGAGAAAAGACACAAAAAATG
>JAPTGZ010000015.1:29648476-29662533 GCA_029814645.1 Fowleria isostigma | reverse complement strand
ATATGGGAAAAAGGACACGAAAATTAAATAATACTTTTTTTCATGAATATTTTGAAAATTTAACTAGTCAGGCAGATTGTTTCACAAAAATGGTAGTTGTTGCAAAATCACCTGTGATTCATTTATTGAAATGGTAACGCAAGTGGACACGATGGGTTACACACGAAACCTGGAATGAGACTGAGATTCATAAAAAAAAACAGCATTTTTGGATTAGAAAAAACATTGGGATCAACACATTTCCAGATCAAATGCACTAACACCTAAGTAGGTTTTCCTGTCCCAATTTTGATCCTATTTTTAGCTCCAATATTTTATTAAAAATGGATTAATTATTGGATGGCTCAGAGGTAGGGTATATTTTTTTTGGCATTCATCTGAGGTCATCATTGGGCACATCCTGGAGATAAATATGTCAAATTTCTCTTATTATTGGGTCTAAAAAGCTGACAAAATGCCAGATACCAAAATGAACCCAGTTTCATAGAAGCACACTTATCAAATGTCTCTGTGCAAGTTTATTATGTATATAACACAAACTCGTTATAGTCTAAAGAGAAGAATAAATCACAGAAAGGACTTGTTAGCCATCTGCTGTTGTTAAAGTGTAAATAGGAGAGTAGAAGGACTTGTTAGTCGTGTCGATTCCAGCCACAACAATGTGACAGGAACACCGTGATTTGACAAAGTAATTGATTTTCCTTCATCAGCTCAGCGAAGTGTTTTTACAACTATTTAGAGGATGATAAAAGCCCAATACGTGTTTGCTAACAACAAAGCTTTGGGGAAAAAGCACTGTGAGCAGTATATAAAGATAACACAGTTTTTGTTAAGTCATTTTTTGAATAATGGTAGCACTTTATATTAAGACACGCATATTCACTTCATTAATTAGCTGCTTATTAACATGTTTATTAATACCGTGCTATTCATAAGTCATTATGAATCATTAATTAATATCTTATTCTACATGACCTATTCTACCCTTACTAGACCCTTAACTAAGAATTTCCCGTTAGCTTTTTTAAATGTCTAATACAAAAATCCTAACTTATCTTATCTTATTAGGAAGGTGTTGTACGATCTGAGTATGCTTTACTCAGTACGGGGCTTATAAGGTAGTAATACCACATGAGCAGTTATTATTCCCTAATAATACTTGCCAAAGGGGTCTATTCATACAGAACACAAAACCATAAGTACTAACAGTGTATAATTAACTCCTTATTAAATCATGACAGCAGGAGGGACATTTTACTGATTTTCAAGATAGCATAAAAAGGGGAAATTCTTAGTTAAGGGTCTAGTAAAGGTAAAAGAATATTCAAAATAAGGTAATAAGTAATGTATCGTATTGTCTCATCTCGTCGTGTCTCATATCGTATTGTAATGTATTATATCGTATTGAATCGTCTCATCTCGTATCATTTCATCTCATCTTGTCTCATCTCGTATCGTATCGTATTGTAATGTATCATATCGCATCATATTGTCTTGTTTCGTATCGTAATGTATTATATCATTTTGTATTGTAACCTATCCCATTGCATTGTATCATATTGTATCATATTGTCTCGTCTTGTCTCATTGTATTGTATTATTTATTATATCATATGTATCATAATGTATCATATTGTATTGTATCGTATCATATCGTATCATACTGTATCGTGAAGTATCCTGAGATTCCCAGCCCTAATGCTACTAATAGACATGTTAGTGAGCAGCTAATTAATGGTGAATACGTGTGTCTTCATATGAAGTGTTCCCTGAATCATTTATCTTTAGAAGGTTTTCTTTGGTGCTGCCTTTAGAATTCACTTAAATAAATTGCATTGTAATTGGCCGGTAATAGAAATTTGTTAGAAATCACCCCTTTTGCTGTAATAATCAATTTGATGCGCGCCCGTCTGAGAGAAGAGGTTAGCTGTCCCCCTTAGTTTTAGACGAGAAGCTTTAAGGAGGGATCCTCTGACGGTATCTGTCAGCGAGGTAAAGAGCACTGACAGCCATACGTCATGTGTGCCTGGTGCAGGCCCCTGTATTTAAAAGAGTACGGCAGTCAAAAGCCCATAAAAGTGAGTGACTCCTCTGGAGCATCTGCCACTGCATGCAGGGAGGAGATTCAATGTGAAAAAGGGGAGATAATGTGCTCACTCACTAATGGGCACCCGACTAGACACAGGCTCATTTTTCACATCATGTCATCTGTAAGGTTTGAATAAAAGTAATGGCCACAATGAGCCTGGATCTCTCCCAGCCATTATGGCTTTTGCTTCCTCACTTTTATTTGTGTTGACTTGTACAGTCGGAGGAGATGACAGTCTCTGGGCCTGTGGATCAGTCAGAGTGATGATCTGCGCGGCTCCCTCTGCTGCTGACAGGTCCCTTCTTTCTGCCAGGCATGAGAGGCCAGAATGCCGCACTACGTCATATCAAATGCTGTAATCTGACAGAATAAAAAGATTTGCACACTGGGGACATCACAAACTCTGTCTTTTGTAATTTTCTGACAGAGACAGAAGGGGGAAACGAAGGGGTTTCTACAGTTTCATGTAGTAAGAATTAGTGTCAGTCAAAGTTAAGTGGCTATTTTAAGATAAATAGGAGAGGATTTCCGTGCCATGTTTTGGGGCATTGGGTTTTAAAAGACTATGCTAATGTGAGGAGATACTGATTGGTTGTTGGGTGTTTTTCATTTCCTGAACATTCAGAGTCACAGGACACAGCGTGTCTAAATATCCATTCTGAAAAGGTTAGTGCGTAATTAACGCTTAAATTCACTGCCACTGTCAGCCATGTTCGGTTCAGAATAACAATGAATGTTCAAATGTTCATCTTTTCATCTATGGCTTATACTGTTATCACTAACCTACACAAAATGCACCAGAAGGAAAAAAAAAAAGATAAATAAATAATATTTTTTGCGTTTGGGGGTGGTGGGGGTTGTCCTCCTTAAAGACCTCTTGCATAACATTAATGTTTAAAGGGGACCGCCTCAGTGTTATATAATACAAACATTAACGCTTCATCAATTACTTTTAAAATAAAGGACTGTTTTGTGTCAGAGCCTGTGAAAATGGGAAGACGGATGGGAAAACAAGTGATTTCCTTATTAGGTTCAGGAGTCAAAGGCCTTGTTCCAGAGCTCTGGGCTTCAAGAGCCCACAAGATTAAGACATATATTGGATTCATGATGGAGGCCACAAAGTTCATTTTCAAAATAAAACAGAATATTATTCACAGTCCTTTTAAAATTCAGATTGCCAGCTGACCTGTGACTGGAAGTAGTGTATTACATTTTCAATGAGCTGCCGCTCTGTCACTCGAAGGAAAAACCCCATTTCTTGCTCCTTTGCCAGGGGAATTATGGGATTAGGCCAACCACAGTTTAAGGAACTATGGGAGGAAGAAAAATATTGCGAAATAAAATTTTGTCATGTCATATTTGGATTTGTTTTCTTCTGTCATGTATCCCTTTTACCCTTGAAAGCAATGGAAGTGAGGCTGATATCTTATTGTGAGTCGCACTGAGACAACACTGTAGTGATGCAGAAAGAAAAACAGCCCTGCTTGTAAGGCAGTGGAAATCTCCCACCGGTGATATTATAAGACACACATGCACACAGCACCGGCTGATTTTCATATATATTAAAATCACTACCTACTGTGGCATATGAAATTGTGCAAACCGCTAAGGCCTAAGCTTACATTGGAACTTCTGCCTCTCTTTGATTCAGATTTTCCTTTTTGATTCTCTGACCCTAAAAAAAGGTGGCCACTAATCTCATTCACACACGGCTTCGATCACAGACCCCCACATACTCTACATAAGACCATAGAAGTAATATTGACATTGTTCAGCTGCATAAAAAGTTGCATGTAATACACAAATATTATGAAAAGTTGACGCTCTTCTCCCAGCCGCGGCCGCTCATATCTGCCAGTGTAATAGAAATCTCCATTTAAACCCTCCTCCAGGACAATGGAAGTCTGCGTCTATGTAGCGCTCTCGCAGAAATATCACTATAATATTCCTTCAAAATTCTAATTTTACTGTTACAAGACTGAAAGCTTAGAGATATTGAGGAAATATGCTCAGTGTAATCAGTCAATAGACTTGGTGGAAGGCTGCACCACACAAGGTAATAAAGCCACAACTTCAGCATGGTGAGCTCATTCCCATAGTCCCCCCATCCAACCCCCATCTCCCTGCACCAATGCCTGCCTCATCACTCCACACAAAATATCCCACCCTTAATTGGTCTGTGCTCCTCCAACATGTTTGTAATGAAAAAAGCAGCACATAATTCTTAGTTTGTTGGCTGGCAGAGCCCAATTTACAAAAGTGGAGGTTGGTGATAAGCAGAGACAGTACGGCTGTGGAGTGCTCAGAACAATGAATCACCCCGCTGCCAGGGTTGAGCAGAATATAATTGAGTCCAACATCTCTGAGCACTTTCACCATAATTAATGATAATCTGTAACAGAGGAATCTGAGATTCCAGTTCACAGAACTGTTTAATTAGGCCCAGTAATGAAAGCACAGGCACTACAAGAATATGGCCGGCCTCATGATTAATGATTTGTGCTACTGAACACAAAAGTGCTGCACCGTTAACTCCAACGGATGCTGCTGTGTCTCCCTGGCATTTACAGAACACCAAAATACATATGGAGTTGTTTGCATCCCCTATATAAAACAGGATAAATACCTTTTTTTCCCTCCTGTGTTACTGCTTTTTTTTATTATTATTATTTATTATTTTATTTTCCGCATTTGCTTACAAAAGGTTTTGTCTCATGTGGAATTTCTACTAAATGTAAAATTAATTGTTTTTTTCTACATGGTAACAAAGACAATGGTGATTGTCTAACATACTAATTTTCATTCATTCATTTGTTTTCTTCTTCCCTCTCCATTCTGAGCAGTACATACTGAATTTTCTATATTACTAGCGTACATAGCATTTGCTATATTGTCTTGATTATTTTTATTTATTAATGTATTCATTCTGTTATCAAATTTCTTGTACACTTAAAATGAATTTTGTTTGTTTTATTTTTTTCTGTTAAAAAAAATAAATACGTGAAATTAGTTCATTCATTCATAACCTTTATTTAAACTTGGAGATATATTGAAAGCAATCTCATTTACAATATACAAAACATAAAAACATCAGAAATACTAAGACGTAAGAGTGACAAGGATGAATTAAAAACAAAGAAGTCTACGTTTAAACCAGAGCAACTGTAGGTTAAAATAAGATGCAATTACAGATTTAAAACACAAAACATCTGAAACTTCCAATGAACATATCAAAAATACCAACATAAATAAAAGGGACAGAGAGAAAATTACAAAGAAGTCTTCTTCAAAACAGGAGCAGCTGGAGGTAAAATAAGATGCAATAATGGATTTAAAATGTCCTAATGATTAAAGTGAGGGAAGTCTCAGATGGTTTTGTAAAGTGTTCCAGGTTGCAGGAGCACAGTAAGAAAAGCTGGATTTCCCAAATTCAGTACAGACTGAAGGAAGCTGTGATGTGAGCAGGTGTGGTGTTGACGAGCATTAAACGATATTAAAGAATTAAGATAGGGTGATAAAAGACCAGTGAGGGCTTTAACATATTTAGATTTTTAATTCTTATTTTCTGTAGATTAAGTAAATGCCATAACATTTGAAAGAAATCAGACTTATTAATAATCTACAAATTTGCGAAGTAATGATTTTGAATGGAGAAAAAAATGCAAAAAATATCATAGAAACACATGATATTCACTGTTTAACTGGTAGAGACATTTTATTAAAAGGTGGCAGTAATTATATCAAGGGTGAAGGGGACTTTTTTGATACCTGGAGGTAGATTTGTTTTGTAGTCTGGAGAGGACATCTCAAACGTACAACATTAAAATATTAAAAATGTATGTAAGACCATTTAAGAACAGTATGGACAAAAGACATGGACACATCCTCCAGCAGCTCACTGAACATGGTTAAAGGACTAAAATAAATAGATAAAAAACAGACTAAAACAAATAAAATCATTAGATATCACTAAAATGTCACTAAAAATACAAATAAAACCTGTTATAAAAAAGAGAAAACATAAAAATATGACAGCATACAAGGAAAAATAAATAATAAATCAGTATATGGTTGTCACATTTCTAAATTAACATATTATGCGTGATGTTTTGTAGTCTTCTGGTTTTCTCTGCTACTGTACACATTACATATGTATATATTAAAAAAAAATAAATAAATAAACCTTTGTTGAAAGATTGACATGTGACAAAAAATAATAATAATGCGCCGTACCATTCAGTCAAGTAATAAAACAGGACATAAGAATTGAGGTCTTTTACTTAAAAGTAGGGATTACATTATTGAATGAAATGCTCCAGCTACTGTTTATGCCTCGCAGGCATCTTTGTGGTTATTTCCTGGTAGTATAGGCAGAGTTGTGCGACTTCATAACACAAGGCAGGGCTGTGCAGTGGCTCTGTGCTAGACTGGCTCCACCTTTTAAATGGATCTCATGAAATGCACAGTAATACAGTCATACTATTACAGAAACAAAATAAGGCTTTTGTTTGGCATGAATTGGATTTCTACCAAGAAAAAAAAAAGCTATTAGTCACTCCCTGTCAGTTTGTTGACTGCTCAGTGTTTGATGTTTTTGTGTGCTAGACCTCTAAAGCAAAATTTCACACTTTCTTGCATATTTGAAACTATCACTGCCTTACAACAAATGAAAGGTTTTTTTTTTTATTATATTACTTTATTTTGAGCTTATGTACTCTATGTACAATACTAATTACATATACATGTACAATATTCAATACTGTTCATATACATCTCATTATGTGTACACAGATATACATGGAAAGTTTGCTGTAAACGCAATATACATAGAAATTGATATGAGCAAGTATGCATGGAGAAATATACATGGAGAATATGCATAAAGAAGTATGCATAGAGAATGTACATATAAAATTATAAATAGAGAAATATATAGAATAATGTACATTGAGACATTGGTTGTCAATCATTATGTGCACACAATATACAAAATACATGTATGATTATAATAAGTCAAAGGAATTAGCCGTAAACCTGCATATACATTTTATTAAATGGACACAGATATACATAAAGAATTTGATGTAAATACTATATACATAGAAAATTTTACACAAACAATGTACATATAGAAATATATGCAGAGAAGTATACATAGAGACTTATACATGGAGACGTTGGTTGTAAACATTATGGGCCAGATTTACTAAGATCCCTTTTTGCTTGCAGTAATGTACGTGTGCCATCGAGGATTTTGCATGAAGGGGTGGACCGCGGTTTGTGGGTGATTTATTAAGATTTCCTACGCTAGTGACCACAGTTGCAAACATGTCAGAGACCGCCCTATTTAAATGAGGATTTTTTTGTGTGTTTTCATGAACAGCATGCGCATTGGAGTGCACAGGAAACATACACTAGTGATCCAGATGCAAGGAAATGGAAAGTTACAGGAGTTTAGTCATTACATGTATACATCCACAAGGCTTGTGCACCTCAGAGAGAGAGAGAGAGGTAAGTTGCGGTACTTATGGAGCTGTCATCAAAACGTCACCCCTTGGTGACAGCCTTTTAAATCCCCTGACGTGGGAGAGACAGCAGAGGCATGGAATCGTACCGCGCCTGGAGAGCACTGACACGAGCTCAGCTTCGTTCTCTCTCTGTGAACCATGTGTTTGAGTCCAGTCTCCATCTGCATATAGATGTAGTAAAATTGTGTTCATTGTAACATTTTGTGTCGTAACATTTTGTATCATAAAATTTTGTGTTGAAACATTTTGCGCTTTTGTAACATTTTGCACAATTGTAAAATTTTGCGCCATTGTAACATTTTGTGATGTCATAACATTTTGTAGCATTGTGACATATTGCATCATTGTAACATTTTGCGTTATCATAACATTTTGCATTATCGTAACATTTTGCGTTATTGTAACATTTTGAGGCATTGTAGCATTTTGCGACGTAACATCTTGCGTTGTAACATTTTCCATTGTTGTAACATTTTGCGTCATCTTAACATTTTCCATTGTTGTAACATTTTGCGTCATCTTAACATTTTCCATTGTTGTAACATTTTGCGTCATCTTAACATTTTCCGTTGTCGTAACATTTTGCGTTGTCTTAACATTTTGTGTCATTGTAACATTATCAACTCTAACATACCTTTTGTTGGAAATCGGGTTTGGTCAAATCAGGAGTCATGCAAAGACACTTAATCTAAAGATCAGCCCATTATGAACTAATATGAACGATATCCTGCTCAGAAGCCAAGTATTCATTTTATTCATCATACCTTTCAGTAAAAGTCTCCATCAAGCGGACACATGCCTTAGGAAACGACACGGTGAAAGGCAATAAGCGCGGAAAAGCCAGGCTCAGAAGCTCAACCCTCATAAATCTATGACAAAACTTTCCAAAAATGAAAAAGAGGACATAAAAAAGAAGAGAAAAATAGATGAGTGTAACCACCCACCCCTCCTTTGCCCTCCCATTCCCCATGTCTAAATCTTGTTTAGTTCTTTAATTCTACAGTTTCTGACCTGGATCTGGCCATCGCTGCACATGAAAGAAATTACAAAAGCCTCTCAGTCACAGCAGCCCAGCTTCCTCCTGCACCGCAGCATTTGTCATTGCCAAAACAGCAGAGTTTAATTAAGTGTTGTGAGCAGCCTAGTGAGAAACACACTTTAAATTAAACCTCTGAACATGCTGCTATTGGTTCTTTACCTTCTCAACAATCAGCGGGGTATACGGCATAAATTTCTATCTCTCATGGGGGAAGGCAGCTGCTGCACCTCTAGCGATTCATAAACGGCTCGCCTCCCCAAGAGCAATCTCTATTACAGCACATTTCATTATAGCCCAGTTTGGAAACAGCAAGCAGATGAATGTGATAATTAATGTCCCTTCCCAACTAAACATTTTATTTACTCTTGATGAATTAACGGTCGTTATCAGGGTTAACAAAAAAAAAAAAAAATACATGCGTGTCCTGTATGTCGGTGCATCTGTGTAGGTGAAAGGGATTACATGGCAAATTATCTTCTGAAGCGTCAAACAGTTCTTGATGTAAGAGAAGAGGTGCATACGTTCTCCTCTAGACTAATGGATTCTTTCAAGTGGGTTAGCAGTTGGAGTCTTTAAGGCGGGGGTCTCCAAATTGTTTTAGTTCAGGGGTCACATTCAGCCAAATTTGAACTGAAGTGGGTCGGACTAGTAAAATAATGACATGATAATATAATGATAAATGATAAATAAAAGATAAATAATGACATCTCTAAGTTATCCCTTTGTGTTTTATTAAAAAAGAAAAAAACCTATATTCAAATTATGAAAATATTGACATTTTACAAAAAAGATGTGAATAACCTGAAAAAAATTTAATTTCATTAGAAGAATTAGTGCAATTTCGACTATATTATAACACAACTTACAATTTATACATAAACATTATACGCAATGTTACACAAACATGTGGTGAAAGGTAATGTATTGTTAAAATTGCACATTTTAGGTTCATATTTGTTTTTTATGAATTTATTTGCATTTTCTTGTGAAATGATAGTTTGTAAGTAATAGTGTAATTTTATATTTTTCACTTAAATTTTTTTTTCATGAAGAAAATTTGTAGTTGTCATTATTTATAGGTTATGATGTTATTATTTTACTGTAGATCACACTGGTCTGTTAGTGCAACCTGAACTAAAATGACTTTGACAGCTTTGACTGTTAACGTCTTCAGTGTAATTATTGCATTTTTCGTTCTGTGGGATGGAATGGAACCTGCATGTTTGAGACCCCTGCATGAAGGGGAATAAGGGTAAAATTTTAATATACCGTATTTTTTTGGACAATAATCACACTTTTTTTATAGTTTCACTGGTCCTGCGACTTACACTCCGGTGTGACTTATATATGTTAAAATATATAATTTCACATGTTTTTAAAAGCTATGTTAGGAGAATTGTCGTGTTTTTCTGGGACAAAGACTACACTTCCATAAGCACTAGCGACAACTGTCATAAGGGCATACACTAACCTCGAACCAGGAAGTGTATTTGTTTTGGAGCTAATGAATCAACAGCAGATCTTTACAACTCTGTGTTTCTTTTTTGCAGGGGTCTCCAAATGGTTTTAGTTCAGGGGTCACATTCAGCCAAATTTGGACTAAATTGGGTCTGACAAGTAAAATAATGACATGATAACCTAGAAATAATGACATCTCCAAGTTTTACTCTTTGTGTTATTACAAAAAAACCTTCATTAAATTATGAAAATATTTACATTTTACAAAAAAAGATGTGAATAACCTGAAAAAAATTAATTCCATGAGAAGAATTAGTGCAATTTTCACAATATTATACCACAACTTATAATTTATATGTTTACATTGTACAAATGTGGTAAAAGGCAATATATTGATAAAACTGCACATTTCAGGTTTTATTATGCCTCAACTTATCATTTGTACATGTACATTACAAAGAATATTACACAAACATTTGTAACAGGCATAATATTGTTAAAAATTATGAGTCTGGAACTAAAATAAGAACAAATTCTCATTTAATTTCTCATTTGCCCACATTATTGTTGGTCTTGATAGTTCTTTGCAGTTCAACTGGACCATTTGAACCTAGAAAAATGAAGTTGTCACTATTTACAAGTTATTACAGTTATTTTACTTTCAATGATATTGATCTGTATGTGGAACCTGAACTAAAATGACTTCAATATCCTTGATTGTTCATATCTTCAGTGTAATTTTTGCCTTTTTGCAAATTCATTCCGCGGGCCGCATTGGACCTTTTGGCGGGCCACTGTTGGCCCCTGGGCCGCATGTTTGAGACCCCTGCCGTAAACACTATCTACATAAATAATTTTATACAAACAATATACATAGAGACTTACATGGAGACATTGGTTGTAAACATTAGGTATAGACAATATACATATGCAATATAATGTACGTTTATTATGTTTCAGAACAGAATAAAATACAGCATCCATTTAATGAACAGGGAGGTGAGGAATAGAAGTCAGTCAGTCACTGCATGGTATAACCTCAGGCTTCTGACATTTGGATTTCCTTTGGACATTTAGACCCATTAATGTCTAAAAAAAATGTACAATTAATGGCACATGGGACAGTTTCAATGAATGCACAAATTATAGACTGATGCATTATGGGTCGTAGGTCACATACAGGTGACAAGATACAACCTCGTGCCACAGAAAATGTGAAATTAAGTTCTGTTTTACATTATTTTTGATACAGTCCCAGGTTTTCTTGCTGATGTAAATGTTTAATTTTATTCTTTTGTGACACTTTTGTAAAGATGTACATTTTATTAAGAAACAAAAGGTTATTGAGGCTAAATGTCTGATGGTTAGTGGTTGTTAGTTGTGTTTTTTTCCACAGAGAATATTCAAATCTTTATCCTTGGAAGTGGACTTACACATCCTTTTGAGTTAATTGCATAATAAAACTGGATAAGAAGTGGAATTTACAGGCTTTTTCCTGTTATTATAGCTTCATGCGGTTTCATCCATTTTACTTTCAGCGTTAATGTCTAAAAAATGTACAATTATTGACACATGGAACAATGAATGCACAAATTATAGACTGATGCATTATGGGTTGTAGGTCATATACAGGTGACAAGATACAACCTAATACCACAGAAGATGTGAAATTAAGTTCTGTTTTACATTATTTTTGATACAGTCTCATGTTTTCTTGCTGATGTAAATGTTTAATTTTATTCTTTTGTGACACTTTTGTAAAGATGTAGATTTATTAACAAACAAAAGGTTATTGAGGCTAAATGTTTGATAGTTAATGGTTGTTAGATGTGTTTTTTCCACAGAGAATATTCAAATTTTTATCCTTGAAAGTGGACTTACACATCCTTTTGAGTTAATTGCATAATAATACTGGATAAGAAGTGGAATTTACAGGCGTTTTCTTGTTAATTATTATAGCTTCATGCGGTTTCATCTATTATTTTTACTCTCAGTGCAGCTTCTTATTGCAGAACAATGCTCATTTCACCGACTCCTCCTGCGTTGGAGCCCGTTTTCTCAGCAGGCCAAGCGGTTTCATACCCATATAACATCGAACAAGCCCAGCTCTGGCACAAACACCAGAAACCAATCAAACTCAGCCCACATGAACCTTAAACAAAAGTGGAGGTACATTTTCTATCCATGTTGGATGACATTTCCTTGTCCTCCCGTTGCTGCTGCCTCTACGTTTGACTGATCAGACAGCCATTACATGGTCCAGGTTTATTAGTGAGACCATATAGGCCCAAAGCTCACCGTGGTAAGACGTGTAATTCTCCACAAAGTGTGCCACGTTAACTGTGTTGACTGATCCACAAAACAGCTGGTCGAGACGGCCCCCTCACGCCCCTGCAGCAGCCATGTCTGCAGCTCACCGCGGTGCGCCCACAAAGAAGTCTTGACATGCCTTTCATACCTGGCATGTTCCTTCTGGAGTAGGCAGTCACCTGTACAAGACAATATTTAAGCGCTAAATTGGATAAAGGTCTGGAGTTGGAATTGTCTTCACTTCACCTATGGGTGCTACAGGCTTAACATGCTTATTTATTTATTTAATTTATTATTTTAACTCTTTCCTCCTTGGACGCCTACAACGAACAACCCATATATATGTTAGTAGTTCTACTCATGGAATATTTAGTTTTTGTGGTGTGTTGTTTCTTTTTCCAGTGGCTATAATCGTGACTACTTCAGGAAAAAGCTGTGGAAATGTATTATTATAATATTTTATTTTTGAAAAAAATCCAAAAAATAAATCGAGAAAAAAACAACAAAATTGAAAAAAGTTAAAATAATAAAAAACTATAGAAAAAAAAAAGAAATAATGAAAAAAATAAAGAAAATATATACAGAAAAGAAATTATTATTATTATATATTTAAAAGAAAAAATATATATTTTAAAATTTGAAACAGCAGAAAAAAGAAAAAACCATTTATTATTCAATCCTTTTGGTTGTCCTAGTATGGGCCGTGGTCACCTCCACCTATCACAGAATCTGTTACTTTTGAAAAACAGAACCTGTTCTAATGGTCGTCAAATCACATCTTTATGAGGGAAAGAGTTAAGGAGAGAGACACTCCAGGTGAATAAGATGAAATTTTAAAATACTAGATATCACCATGAAACTTCCTCAGTTGATCATTTACACAAGTATGAAGTTTAATTCTGAAAATTAGGCATTATCTCATTAAATATGCATGATTTTGCATAAAGAGGTGACACTGGTCATGACAGACTTCAGTAAACATGAAATAAGACATGTCGCATTGGAATTCTAAGTTCTTGGTAAATTTGACAAAAAAAAAACTATACATATATATATATATATATATATATATGTGTGTGTGTGTGTGTATTTTTTTTTAAATTAATTAATTAATTTATTTTTTAATCCGACCTAGGCCACTTTCATATGTGGTCCTAAATCCAGTACATATCTGATATTTTGCAATGTGCCTTTAGTCTGAACAGTCAGGTCGCATTTATCTGACCTTTACGTTATTGAAATAGATATGTCATTTAATGTGTAATATGAACTCATGCACCAAAACATTGGATTTTACAAAAAAAATCTCAATTGTGCATTAACACGTGCTGTGTGAATGTAGCCTGAATGAATAATGAACCTTCTAAACTTTTATATTTTTTAATTAATTAATTAAATAGATTTTTCTGTAAGTCCTGCACCCTTTAACTCGTCCCCATAAGGATGACATTTGACGACCCCTGCCGTATCCTTAAGGACAAGTTTTGACACCTCTTAATATATCACTCTTATTTCACTAAAGATGTGATTTGACGACATTAGAACAGGTTCAGTTTTTAAGCGTAACAGATGCGGTGATAGGTGGAGATGAGCACCACGCATACTAGGACAACCAATAGGATTAAAGAATGCA
>JAPTGZ010000015.1:29221575-29232848 GCA_029814645.1 Fowleria isostigma | reverse complement strand
CAGAGTGTGCATACACATATACACACACACACACACACACACACACACACACACACACACACACACACACACACACATACACACACACACACAAAGCTGTTACATGACTTTGGGGAACTCAGAATTCACTTAAAGTTATTTCCTGGAGGCCAATAACCACAGCATGCCTTACCTAAACCTTTAATTTAATCTTAACTAACCCTAACATTAAAAGCTTTTGCCTTAATGTGCACACAGGTGTATTTCCACACACACAATCACAACAAAATGCTGTTTAAATTCCAAAACAAAAGATGTTTGAGTTGCTTTCAGGCAAGACACAGGACAGGAGTGGCACTCTCTTTGACCCCGACAGGATTTCATTGTGGCGTTCAGTCTCATGAGACAGAACTTGCAAAGTTTTACAGCACTGCGAAGACACTTGACAAGTGTCCTACGCAATGGTCGCCATAGCAATTAGACATTCATTTTAACAGAGCCATCAAAACATTAGAAACAGCCAATTCAAACACTCGTCTTTATAGTGCTCCACAATGTTTGCCAATAGAGGAATGCACAAACACCCTCCCTCCACACGGCCATCTCAGAAAGTTCACTGCTCTGGGGTGAGAGTTTTCTCCAAAGGACACCTTGATTTGTACCACAGGACACCTTTTCAACATGTCTTCCTCCTCGTGAATACCAAAATCTAGCAAAAGAGACCAATGAACAGTGTGAGCAGACAGAAAGCTCAGGAAATATTCAGCGGTTCGTTTGGTGGCCTGGCTAGCTGAAACTGAGTGACAGGAGTCGAGGGGAGCAAACATGATAGGTTTCCCTATGTGACCCACCACCATCAACCAAACCATTCACCGCTGTGATGATAATCACTCAGCAAACAGCTCGCCACCAAACAATGAATGCATAACAGCCCTGCTCTCTTTAGCACGACTGACGTGGGCTGTTACATCCTGCTGACAACTGACTCTTTATGGTTCGGAGTTTCCTGAGTTTTCTCGAGAGGATAAACTTCTAAAGGAGTAGGACCAGCAGTAAAGACTTCTAACAAACCTTCAAGGGTCGATGACTGTCAGTGAGATAATTCACTGTTTCTCTTTTCAATAAAACCAGTCTGGTGGTTCATGGTTCACTCCATTTAACATTACTTTTAAGGTTGATTCTGCTCAATTCTTCTCATTTCAGTCACACTAGCCCTTTTCACACAGTACCTCTGTTACAAGAATATTTAGCCTTTTTTCCACTACGACATCTATGTAAACACAATGGGGGGGATAATTTGGTCCCACCTTTATCGCGGCTTTGTGACACCTCGGGAGGTAGTAACAGAGCCGTGATAAAGAGGTGGGATCATGATTCCGGAACACTGTGTAAAAGGAACACCTCTTGTTCCACAACCAAAGTGTGATATTTTAATAACGAAGATCCCCGGTGAGGGAGAGACGGACCCTAAGCTGGGCACGGAAGCCGGCAGCACTGGACATTAGGCATGTAACGGTACAGAAAGCATTCGGGTATGTACATTCTCAGTACATAGGTCGTTGGTTCGTTACGTTTTTGGTCTAGTGATGGAAACCAGTGACGGGAGGGGGGTATCGGGGGTGTGAGCTCTGTAACTACTGAATACATAGCAATGTGAATTTGGGCTCTTCTCTTTGATCCAATACATTCGACTCAGTTTGCCTAGAAGAGCTGTCTTTTTTGTCTCTAACTCCTCTTAATTTGACCACTTTAACTCTTCAGAATTTAGTCTAATTTTGCACTGTTTGGACTTATGATATGTGATCAACTATTTGATAAATTTGTTATACAAAAGTGTAATTGTATGTTCCAATATTTGCCAGTTGTCTTACTGTGTATATATAACGCTCTGAAACCAGAGCCCGCCCACTTGTTAAACTACTGTCACAAAGCAAACAGACATGCAAGACATAAATGCATTAAAATACATCCAGATACTGCTTCTTTTCAGTATTTCTTTCTTTGCACCGTACTCCTCTCTCCTTTTCTGCTCCTCTGGAGTATTTTACATACAGCTTTGAGTGAACCATGTAGCCCCGCCCCCTCCCCTGCTTGGTCATTCTGTCTTTCAAAAGTAAATTAACTACTTGTTAATGGGAGGTGCCGCACATCACTCACTTTGAATATACCGGCTCTATGTACGGCTCGTTCACGAAAGACACGTCACAGATGCCAAAACTGAAACTAAAAAGACTTCGAACATCTGACCGTGCTTCTATGTGGTGTGGCGTGGCGCCTGAGTGTTTGCATTATTTACATAAGCTACATGTATTTGTTCGGTACATGTCCATATTGAACCAAAGGTCTTGTACTGAAATGATTCAGTACAAACGAGTGCACCGTTACACCCCTACTGAGCATGGAAGTCCACAGCAGGCACAGTGGACCAGCACCTGCATACGCCCACTGTCTGTCCCCATGCTGGGGGAATTATAAAATGGTCACTGCCCCTTTAATTCTGCAAAGCAAGTGCATTGTGTAAAAGTACAGCCTGTCTTACCTCCATTACACCTTTAGCTTGGTTGTGTATATCAGTCAATGGAAGAAAAAAGGCGGGATCACCATCTCGCCGTTTTTCTGTGTAAAAATAGCTACTGCCTTGCTCTCCCTGCATCTCACAACCACTATAAAACCAAAAACTTGACAAAAGTTCTGCTCAGCTTGAACACTGAAAGCTACAAGAATCTGAATTTCTACCACCATAACTGAAATATGTTACTTTACAACCTCGCAGCAGTGAAGAGGGATGAAATGCACATTATTTTTGATTCGGAGACAAAATACTTTCATCAAATGTGAGCCTGAGACTGGGCCTGGGAATGAGATCAGAAAGGGGCAGCATCTGAAACAAAGCCATAACTTTCCCCCTAACAGCTGAGCGATAAGACAAGAGCACTGAAGCGAGTGAAGGGCTCATAAAATGTGTATTGCAGACTGTCTCCAGTGCAGTCTGGGGTTAGTGTGGAGAGAGAGAGGAGGCGAGGAGCCACGAGCACTGCAGATCTATGTGTGTGTGCATCTGTGCAGACAGCGGCGTCTCGTCTCCCCTTCCCTCTGTCTCCACTGGTCCTCATCCACATTTGAACACAGAAGAGGGGAAATCAATAAGTCTGTGCCGAGCCACCCGACAAAGACACGAGCAAGCTTCCAAACTGCAAACAGTAAAAGAAGACTAAAATTCTGGCAAGTCTTTTTATCTCATTCCCTTTTTCCTCCCTCTTAACTTCCCGTGTCCTGCTGAGACTGCAGTGCCCGCAAGTCCCAGACAGCTCCTCTCATCGTGATATGTTTGGGCTACATAAGGCGGATGATTATTAAAAGGCTCAAGGATTTTTTGACTAAAAATAACACTGCAGACAGAGGGCCCCTTTCTAAAACGCTGGACATGAACATAGACAGACGCAAATTCAACCCACATGCTGTGTTCTTCTGAAGCCTGCTGCATCATCCGAGGTCTGTTGCTAGTCAAACTTCATACGCATGCTCAAACACAACGTAGTGCGTACACCTGGTCAAAAGATGCTGGATTCATAGTACATTAAGCTGCATTTGTACTCTACCTACGCCATCACTTCGGACCCACAGTGCCTTGACACCCACCTCCTACAGGTTTTAACTACACGGCACGACGACACAGAGGCAATGAAGAAACACCTGGCTGGACAATTTATGATCATGTGATGCCAGGACTATACAGGAACAACTGTTGTGGGGCTCTGCAGTATATAGTTCATTTCTTTTTGTTCAATACTTATTTCACTTTTGTTCTTAACCGTTACTTTTTGCTCCCGAAAAACCTGTGTGGTTATGCAATTATTAGATGTGGGTATTTCCCAGTCGGTTAGCCTAGTTTTGTTCAACTGTCAAACGGCCCATCTACGTTGCCTCCTTCTCCATCGTTTACCTGTAATACTTTTAATTAGGTCTGCAACTAATGCTTATTTTAATAATTGATTGTGTACATAATTTTAATAACTAATCCATTCATCAGATAAACATAAAAAAACTCAATTTGCAGACAAGTCAAGTGACAGAGTGGCTGTAAATGCCGCATTACTCTCCGCACGGTGTGTCTTTTTTTTTCCTTCTCACTGTCGGAGGATGTGGCATGTGTCACTAATGATTACACCCTAGACTTGTTTTGGCTAGACACTAGCAAGTTATAGTCTTCAACCAGCTCCAGTTATAGGCTATCAAACTAGCATTGTATGTATTAGTTCTAGTCATCGATAGGTAACATTAGTCTGGTGGCCTGATAAATGGAGATGTGAAAATTACAACAATACTGTGTAACTAGCTAGCGGGCTAAAGTAATCACATAATCACAGTAGACTATACCACACTAATGTTTAAATTACATTCCCAGGGGACACAGCAGCCCCAAGGTACTGCGTAATGAGATTTTGTCCATTTTTTCTCCATATTCATGTTTTGGTACATAAATGGCACACTACGTTTGGGCCAAACGGGACTGACAGGACATCGGCATCCGAAGCCTCAACCATGCTACTCTGATTTTCTCCGACACACTGCACAACGTACAGGCATACCCCAATACTAAAGTGATCAAGACCCAATGAACTGACTGCCAAATTCATTGCCAAGTCTTTTAAAAATCGATTTGTTGTTGCAGCACTACTTTTAATAGAACTATGATATGTTCGATGACTTGTACGAGCTCATGAAGATGCCACTATTGTTCTAACCCAGGAAATACCTGCTGGAAGATATTGAAACCATGGAAACAACTCTGCCGAGTGGAGTTTTAGCTTTACAACCATCACTACTGCCACCTTCCAATTTGGAGGGAAACTACAACACTTTCTCAAAAACAACACTGCTACAGTGTGCTCGAATGGGAGAGCGCACTGTAGCAGCGTCACATACAGTGTACCTATGTGACACAGAGCTACACAACACTGTAAATCCAGCTTTAGATGGCTCCATGTACGGACACCTCAGTGCTTTGCTCCATTGTATTTTGCTTGTTTTTGTCTATTTGTCATGTCCTAAACTGTCCTTCCATCATCCAATACACCCAGGAGGAAGTTTTAAGGTTCAGTTATTTATTATTCCCTACTGTTTGTCAGACTGACTTATGACTTTGGCAAAAAATGTGACCCAGAGCATTGGAAATAGACCAAAACATATCATTACAAAAATTTGCAGCCTGGTCTCAAAAGATGTGCTATTATTATTGGCATTCCAATGCACGGATTTCATTAAAGTTATAAAAAAAAAAAATTGACCAAATTTGTCCATCCAAAATGAACTGGGCCATTTTCAAGTGGCTACCATTTCCAAATGATTGATCTTAAAATTATTTTGTCAATACAAAAATGGCCCAAAGGTTATTAATGTCATCACATCGTCACGATATCTCATACGCTTATTGCACAGAAGCGTGATCAAAAACCCCATTCATTTTCAATAGGAACAACAAAAAAAGTTGACTTTTTTGGACTGCTACTGCTTCACCATACTTTCACCTACAGACTTCATTTAAAATTTAAAATTCAGACATTTTTGTCCTCTCTCCAGGAATGTGTTTATGTCAAAAATATTTTGTACATAAAAATACAATGTACAATGACATAACCTAAAGAAAAATAAATGTAGTTCTTTATAACCAGTCTGTCTTTGGTACTATTCCTGGCTTTTACATAAACCACAACCACAAGTCCACCAATCTGACAAGAGGCAAGCACACAGGTTACAGTTAGTTCAGGAAATGTAGGAAAGTCTAGTTTATCTCGTACCGCTCTCAATCCATTGTTGTCCTCATCTCTTGTTGAATGTTTGATTATATTAGGTTTATGTTTAACTGTGTTGTGTCAATGTTAAAATTGAACATCATGACCAAAGAAAGACCAAAGCCAAATTGTATGTATTAGTTCCAGGCAATGATAGGTAACGTTGGTGTCTACCTAGCTAGCGGGCTAAAGTGATCACATAACCACAGTATCCTGTATTAAGCTAATGTTCACATTATGTTCCCGGTGGCCAAAGCAGCCCCATTTGCCCCAAAGGTACCGCGCCATGGGGGTTTTGTCCATTTTTTTTCTCCATTTTCAAGTTATGTTGCATAAATGGCACACTATGTTTGGACCGTCTTTGGTGCTATTTCTTGCTTTTACATCATACCTTATCACTGTACATGGAGTGCATAAGCTCGAAATGAAATAAACTGAAAACATCTAGCCACAAGTCCACCAATCCGGCAAGAGGCAAGCACGCGGGTTACATTTCCTTCAGAAAATGTAGGAAAGTCTAAGTTATCTCATAGGACTCTCAACCTATTGTTGTCTTTGTCTCTTGTTAAATGTTTGGTTATATTAGGTTTATGTTTAAGTGTGTTGTGTCCATGTTGAAACTGTATGCAGTGAACACATCACTGTCGGAGGTGGTGTGTGTCCCTAATGATGACGAGACTAGGAGTTGTATTCTTCAACCAGTTTCAGTTCTATATTAAACTACTGTTGTATATTAGTTCAGTCAACGATAGGTAATGTTAGTCTGGTGGATGATAAACACAGATGTTATACTTACAACAACAGTGCCTAATAGCTAGTGGGCTAAAGTAACACAAAAGGCATCTTATACTAATGTTTACATTATTTTCCTGATGGGCACAGCAGACCTGATTGCCCAAAACATACTGTGCTGTGGGACTTCATCTATTTTTTTCTCCACATTCAAGTTTTATTCCATAAACGGTCACTCCGTTTGGGCAAACAGGGCTGACGGGACACCTCCTCAAACCTGCACAAACCAAGAACCAATAAATTGACTGATGAATTTGATGCCAATTCTTTCAAGCATCGAATGATAAATTTAAATTAGTTCGTTGTCGCAGCCCTTGTGTTCACATACTTGGCCAATAAAGCCAATTCTGATTCAGATTTCGTCAACCTGAAGCCTTGTCCGGCCCTCTTTCCATCCATTAGACACCTCCTCAAACCTGCACAAATCAAGAACCAACGAATCAACTGATAAATTCGATGCCAACTCTTAAGAATCGACTGATAAATTTAAATCAGTTTGTTGTTGCAGCCCTTGCGTTCACATACTTGGCCAATAAAGCCAATTCTGGCTCTAATTTCATCAACCTGAAGCCTTGTCCGGCCCCCTTTCCATCCATCAGACACCTCCTCAAACCTGCACAAATCAAGAACCAACAAATCGACTGATGAATTCGATGCCAATTCTTTTAAGAATCGAATGATAAATTTAAATTAGTTTGTTGTCGGCCCTAGTGTTCATATACTTGGTCAATAAAGCCAATTCTCGTTCTGATTTTGTCAACCTGAAGCCTTGTCCGGGCCTCTTTCCATCCATTAGACACCTCCTCAAATCTGCACAAATCAAGAACCAACGAATCAACTCATGAATTCGATGCCAACTCTTTTAAGAACCGATTGATAAATTTAAATCAATTCATTGTTGCAGCCCTTGCGTTCACATACTTGGCCAATAAAGCCAATTCTGGCTCTGATTTTGTCGACCTGAAGCCTTGTCCGGCCCTCTTTCCATCCATTAGACACCTCCTCAAACCTGCACACACAGACAGTATCTCACTCTCCACCCCCTCCCCCCTTTCTTCCCTGACTCCAGAGCCACCAACATGGAAGAGCAATGAGCCTCAGACTCTTGCTCAGACTTGAAGCAGTCTATCTTGGTCTCATAACTGCAGCCCTCTTGTTAATGACAGACTGTGTAACCTGATTCCACACACACACACACACACACACACACACACACACATATATATGCATATGCACACACACATCCCACCCCCCAACACTCTGCTAGGGTTTTTGGAGCTAGTGCTGTTCCCTTTCCCTCCACTTGCACATTGTTCCAACACAAACTGCCAGCTGCTTCTGACAGCCAAATTACTGTGCACAGAGAAATGATTGCTATCGGAGGTTTATCCCCCCCGCTCCGTAACCCCCCTCCCCTCACCTCATGCTTTCTGAAATACTCAGACGTCTGTGGGAAAATTATACACTTTATGGCCATCAGACAGAACAGCTACAGCAGTGTTCTGATGGAGAGGCCAAGAAATCTGCTGCCAAACAGGGAGGAAATGTGGAAAAGGAAACCTGAATCACACAATCGAGTTCAGATGAGTTTGTGATCTGTAAATGCCATCACATTTAAGGCGAGACACTCCAGGTGAAAAGGGTGAAATATTAAATAGATATCCCCATGAAACTTCCTCAGGTAGTTATTTACACAAGTATGAAAAAATGTATTACACGTTTGTTTAATTATTAAAATTATGCAATGTCTCATTAAATATGCACAATTTTGCATATATTTTCGATGGACAGATCTGAACGTATGATAAAGCCAGGTGCAAAATTCTTTTTCCTTTTGTTTAGACACAAGATGAGAAAAAAATGACAGAGGGATTTCAGGATATCTGCTTTCATTACTTAAAAAAAAAAAAAAAATCAAAACATACTGTCCATAGTTGGGCTGCACAATATTGGAGAAAACTGACATTGTGCTGTTTTCTTAAATCCTGCAATATATATTGCAATTTTCTTCTTTGTTTTCAGTCATTTTCTTCCTCATTTTTATTAATTTTCTCTTGTTCGTTGCTCATTTTTCATTGTTACCAGCGACTCACTCCATGTGCAGGGGCGTGGTCTGCTTCAACAAACTGAGCAATTGTAGTTGGTGGATGACTGTGCTCAGTGTGTGAAATTAGATGAAAACAAGTTGAGCTCATTTATCTCCTACATTACAAGACCTGCGATGCAACTCTTGCACATGCGTACATTGCAATGACGATGCTCAAACTGTATACTGTGCAGCTCTAGTCCATAACATTAAAAAAATAATAATAAATAAATCTATTTTCGCCATATTTTTTAAAATTAAAATACCACATAAATCAGGCTAGGAATGATTTATTAACAAATCCCTTGGTAAATCTATTCAGAATACTGCTAAGTGTTTAAGTGTACAGTTTGGTGTATATAGACGATACCGCTCATGACAGACTTCAGTAAATAGACCAAACTCAGCATGTTGGTTTGGAACGCCAACTTCTTGGTAAATTTGGGAGAAACTTACTGCCCCAAGTAAACAAACTGTAAATTGTCAACATTTTCTTTATAGTTGCTTGAAAAAACACACATTGAAGGAGTAAAATTGCTCAAAATCTCAAAAACTGACCAATGCAGGGGGAAAAAAAAAAAAAATCTAAGTTTTTGCCTGCTGTGTCTCGCCCTAAGGGGAAGAGAATCCGAATTAAGCCCTTTTTAATTTTAACAGAAGACACCACTCGAGGGATGGGTTACAACAATGACACCGCCCTAAGACTAAACAATAACACTGTTGTTGAGAAGAGAACAGGGCTAATCACAAAAGCCACCGAGAGCGACCACAATCTGACTGGTGCCCTTTGCGTTCAAGATCCCCCAAGATCCCCTGCTGCTCAACCATATCTGGGCCCAGACTGACTGACGTCCTCTTATCTGGCCCCTATCAGGAAGACTCCGGTATGCAACTAAGTAAAAAGCACCCACAAAGAAGCTCAGTGACTGGTCAGCGATGGGCTGACGTGCTTCGGATTACTGAACAAACCAGACAGCCACTTAGCGCTACCACTAACCATGACCTACAGTCTTAACCGTGAATAGTAAACACGTATGCCTGCTAAAAAACAAGATATGCTTTATATTACGCACAGCTATGCACCTATAATTCACTCTGAAAGTCTGGAGTTACATCTTTATGGTAAATCAATTCTAATTACGTAGTCTCTGGTGTTTTATTTTCCATGTATCTATTTGACAGTCAAATGGTCATGCATATATTAACCCATAAAGACCCAAACATCCACCAGCGACCAAAATTATCAAATGATATGAACTGTTTAATCCCTGTTGTTGAGAGTTATTGTATCAAAAACAGAGAAAACTGGAAAAAAAAGTGACTTTTTCGGTAATATATATCTTTACCTCTTTCCCCCATAAAGACGACATTTGACGACTGTACCCTTTATGACAAGTTTTGACACCTCTGTTATTTCACTAAAGATATGATTTGACGACCATTAGAACAGATTCTGTTAATTAAATGTAACAGATGCTGTGATAGGTGGAGGTGACCACAACCCATACTAGGCAAACCAATAGGATTAAATAATGCATTTTCTAAAATTTATTTGAGAGGTTTTTTAAATTATTTTAGATTTTTTGATTTACTTCTTGATTATTATTTTTAATTAATTAATTATTATGTATTTTATTTATTTATTTATTTGAATTGTTTTAAATTTATATGTAAATATATTAATACATTATAAAATATATTTATATTTAAATATATATGTGACGTATATATGGGTTGGTTATAGTAGATGGCCAAGGGGTAAAGAGTTAAAATACCAAATCATATACTAATCACATTGTCAGAAAGTAGTATGTAGAAGTCTATTTATGTAACATTTTAATTAACAATTGTTCTTTACCTTAGAACAAAATATGTACAAAAATTCCACCGTACTCTTCATTTTCTCTATTATCTCGTTGAAAAAAACCTGATAAGACAGCGAAACATGAGTAGATGTGACTTTCTATGACTGAGAAAGACGGGGTTGGTTTTGCATAAGTCGGTGCAAATACACACATGGGACTGTCATGTGATAGAGTGTGGTGATGTGTCTGCGTCAGTTTTATTTTTGTTTTTGTGTATGTGAGAATAAATAAGGCAGAGAGAAGCAGCCCTGTAATGAGACAGTGAAGAATACCTTTGGCAGTATCAGCAACAGATCTGGGTGTTCTTTTCTTTTTCTCTCTTCCTGCCTCTGAGGTGACCTTTGCCCCCCTCCTCTAGTTTCCAAAGCCTGTATAGAGAATAAAAAAAGAGATAGGAGGAAAAAAAAAAAAATGCAGGAGAGAAAAAGCAGAAAAAACTAAGAGGAACAGGAGGATGAGGAATAAAAATGAACAATAATAGTGTAGATGAAATCGAGACCCTCGGCTGCGCTGGAAATGAAGCGACGTTAATATACAGTTCACAGCGAGCCTCAAAGAAACATTGTTGAACTTTTTCCAGGTAGACTTAGTGCTCTATAGCTGTTTGCCAACTCTATTCTCCATCTTCTCCCTGGCAAAACAAACCCGTCTTATTCCCAAGAAGCACTCGCTGTTCCACTAGTGAACAATACATTAATTGAGTGTGGTAGGAGCTACGCCCATCACTGAACCTGCACACACTGCACCCATTTGTTTTCT
>JAPTGZ010000015.1:29197584-29208701 GCA_029814645.1 Fowleria isostigma | reverse complement strand
ATTTAATGCACTGATCATGTAGATGTTAATAAAACCTGAGAGTAAATACAAAGGTTATTACATCAGAAACAGAAAACTGAAGAAAAAGAGACTTTTTCAGCAAAATCTATCATTAACTGAACATAAATCAGGTGTCTCCATCCACTCATTGATCCAACTCCATGGGTTTTACTGATGTATACAGAATGTTGTAGAAGATGATGGTGTTTCCATGTTTGCTATGGAGCCTCTGAACGTCCACATGGATCATATCTGATGACCATGAAAAGATGACAAACTATATTTTACACCAATCATTTACATGGATTGATAGAATTAGTGGCTCAACAGTCATTAAACATTTTACATCAGAAGACAGTTTTGATCGATGATGGATGTTTTGGTCTTTATGGGTCAAAGTCAGGACATTTTATTTATTGCTAGAGATCCACTGTTAGCTGCATTTGTACTGTAAATGAAGAGACGCTGGTTATTATAGTTTTTTGCTTTTTTTTTTGTGACTGTATCTCTTCAAAAGGTGGCTCTGTGTGATGATACAATAAATAATAGTGACTCAAAGTGTTGTGTTGGTGTTTTTTCTTTTATCTTATAGTGTGGTGCACTGAAAAAAATGACCCTTTTATGGCATTATATTGGCTTCTTTAATAAAGAGAGTACAGATACAGGCATTGAGAGAGCAAAACGCCAAATTGAGAGCGCAAACATCAAAACAAAAAGGGGTGAAAATAATCTCGTAGCAAGAAAATAGTTAATATGAGCACCACAAACTATAATGGAGCCCTAATCCTAATACTGATGAGTCATTGCCAAATAGGCCTCTGGAGGCAGCACACTCATGCGTCGTTTGGCTCTGAAAAAAAGATAGGACTCCAACTGCCAATGGAGTGAGGGAAACTTCTTTTTTCCTCACCCAAACTAATATCATTAGCCAATCGGAAATAGAGTAGAAGCAGATTGTACAAAATTGAGTCCATACCAGTGAGGTACAGGGTTTCTAAACGTATGATAATTATAGTATTTTTATGATAATTTCACCCTTCGTATGATCAGTTATTCCAAAAATCCCATAATGTACAATGATTTGACCCCTTCCATATGTGCTATTAGCAAACAGCCTGCAAGGCGCCTGATGTTGTGCATTTTCTTATGTGCCTCTTTACAGCTAATCAATGCACGACGTAGCACGAGTGATACCCAACGTAGCACGGGTGATGCAAGACGTAGCATGGCAACATGAAACATAAACATTTATCAAATTAGTCCAGTTGAACCGAGAACTACGCAGGAGAGCTTTTTCCAACAGTGCTGTTTATTTAAATTCAAGCTGCATTATAAGACAGGATGTCTGAAACTGGTGATCAAATTGGGTATGTACAATAATTTTCCTCAAAATACAATCATTTTAAGGTATGATATGATATCTGGTATGATAATTTGTCATTTTTTATCTGGCAACACTGGTTAGGTATATGTACCATAGATCCAGAGTAGACTATAGTCAGTGAATGGAGAGAACGTTTGTGAAACCTGTTGATGTCGAAAACCTGTTGAAGATGTCTTTGTTGACTAAGAATTTAAAATTGAGGTCTTTCCCTACCAGTCAGCACTTGGACTACCATACTCACACTAGTCAATTCCACCTCCTCTGTGCACGTCACTGTTTAATACAGTTGAAAGTGGTACACAGGGCTCATTACAAACGTAAAACTGTCTTCCATCTACCCTGATATCAGTCCATACTGTGTCAAATGCAAATATGCAGGAAGCATCTCTCCCCCATATGTACTGGTCCTGTTCGAGCCTTAACAAATATTGGAGAGAAATCTTTCATACGCTTTCCCTGGTGCTAAATGTCCAATTGGAACCAAACCCCTGAAATGCACTATTTGGGGTCATGGAAGGGGAAGATGAGTTGTCTTCAGAAAACTGTCATATTTTATCCTTTGCCACCCTTCTGGTTCGACGAACAGTCCTGCTTAGACGAGGAGATCCTTTTCCTTCCACTCATGCACAGTGGTTGGAAGACACTATGTCCTGCTTAAGACTGGAGAAAATCAGATATTCTCTTCAGCAATCAAATGGGAAATTCCATAAAGTGTGGGGTCCTTTCCTAAAAATATTCCAGACTATGTAAATGCTTAGGTAAAGTTTAACGCTGCACACTATCTACTTAGTCCTGGTGCAAGTTTCTACTTTGTTATTGATTCTTCACTATGTCCAGTACACTGGCATTGACTGGGGAAGGATTGTTTTATACTTAGTTTAGTTTTCTTTTCTTTTTTTTTTTTTTTTTGTGCTAGATTTACTCCTATGTTTATTTACTTCAGATCTCTGTAAAGACCAATTAGCACTGACACTTGTGTTGTATGGAAACAACTTGAATAAAAAGATCTTGATAAAAAAAAAAAATACAATCACTTTAAGCGTGTGGTATGATAATTTGTCATTTCTCATCTGGCAACACTGTTTAGGTATATGTACCATAGATCCAGAGTAGACTATAGTCAGTGAATAGAGAGAACGTTTGTGAAACCTGAGACAGAGACAGAAGGCCTTTGGGAGCTGGTGTAAGAAAATAAGAAAACCAGGTGCCTGTTTCTGCACCATGTGCTCGCCAAAATTAATGTACCCCATGAGCAGAAAAAAAAAGTACTGTCTCGTCATGAGTCAGATCCCAGACTTATACAAAAAACTTTGGCAAAAAATGCAGCTCAGAGCAATGCAAGTAGACCAAAACATATTATTACAAAAATGTACAGCCTGGCCTCGAAAGATGTGCTATCATCCTGCATCTTGACATTCTGATGTATAGATTTCGTTAAAGTTACGTAAAACCAGCCAAATGTGTTCATTTAACATAAATTGGGCCATTGTCAAGTGGCTACCATTCCCACATCCTAAAATTATTCTGTCAGTGCTTGGTCTAAAGATTATGTCATCACGTCATAATGATATCTTGTACAGTTTTCACACAAGAATGCGATCAAAACTCCCATTCATTTTCAATGGAAACAACAAAAAAGTTGACTTTTCCAATCACTACTCCCTCACCATACTTTTACCTAGACTTCATTTAAACTTTAAAACGCAGGCATTTCTGTCCTCTCTCAATAAATGTATTTATATCAGAAATAACTTGTAAACATAAATACAATGTACAACAACATAACTTTAAGAAAAATAAATACAGTTCTTTATAACCAATCCATCTTTGGTAGTATTTTTTGCTTTTACATCGCACCTAGCCACAAGTCCATCAATCCAGAAAGAGGCAGGTTATGTTTACTTCAGGAAATGTAGGAAAGTGTAGTTATGATCATTAGTTTACATGCTGTGTTTCTCAGTTACACAGTCGGTAATTGTTGATGTCAAATTCCAACATACATGACATCAGATAGATTTGTTTATTGTGATCAACTTGAGATGAGTTGCTGCATACATACTAGAATTTACAATTGAGATCTATTACTATTGCCTGATGACTTTAAATTCATTCAAGCTGTACTCAATTTACCCCACTGTGCTAACTATACCCCATTACAAAAATACTGATACATATATGGTCTTTATGGGTTAAAGCTATGACATTTTATTTATTGTAAGCTTTATTTGTACTGTAAATAAAGGGATGCTGGTTATTTCTTAGGTTTTTAGTTTTTTTCTGTGGCCGTATCTCTTCAAATGATGGTACAAATAAATAAAAGTGACTTGTTGTGCTTGGTTGGTGGTTTTTCTTCTATGTTACAGTACGGTGTTCTGTCATCACTCCAGTGGGTTACATAGTTACATATATGTCAGAGGTTATCTGTGTGGTTGGAAACAGCTGTACAGTATGTCATAATACATGACTCATATTAGTTATTGTTAAGATGAACTGCAGCTCAAGGTTTACCACCAGGTTTATTCATTACAGGAGCCTACGTCACATGGGTTGTTTTGATTGCTTTAGGTATGGTTTTCTTTTATCGCGTACACTCGACACGTTGTCCAGTCATCCTGAGGTGACCAACGCTGCTCTGTTTATTTTCTTTTTTTTTTTTTTACTTTCATAAGCGCAAAGACAGACAGTACTCCTCTCTCTGGAACCAATCAGAAGCGAGGTCAGAGGTTAACACGATATAAGCTCAGCAGTGAGACGCATCGCTTAGTCGAACAACTGAAACAAGCGTTTGGACGTTTTATCACAAATTATTAGCTTTTAAAGACTTGATTTTTAGTCGTCAACAGCAACCATGGCTCCTATTCTACTAAACTGTATGGGAAATGACAGAAATAATGAGTATATCAAGTAAGTAAAAAGACAGCTGTTTGGAGTTGCATGGTGTACTTATTTTATTTTTGATTTCATTTATTCATTTTATCTTATTTTTAGATTTTTTTCATTTTATTTAATTTAACAGTGTCTGACCTTGACATCTTTTAGTCTTTTTGTAGATATAGCCTCAAGTGTGAGAGGGCATTTTTTTATCTTGTATATTTGCATTTGTATTTACTGTACTTTGTGTATTTTGTGTTAATTTTTCCCCGTTACCAATAAAGTATTTCTAATCTAAAACAAAACAAAAAAATTGTACTTCTAGTTTTTTAATTGGTGTATTAACATCCTGTTTTTAACCCTTCTCAGACAACTCGTCCAGGTGAAAAACCCCTACTTGGACACAATGGAGGAAGACATTCTGTATCACTTCAGCCTGAGTACTAGGACTCACAACCTTCCAGAAATGTTTGGAGACATTAAGGTTTGTGAAATAAGATGAAATAAAACAGCTTATTGGACCGTAAATCCAGAGACATGATTCACCAGTCTTTCCTTTTATTGTCTTTAGTTCGTGTGCGTCGGTGGCAGTGCCAATCGGATGAAGGCTTTTGCACAGTTCATGCACAATGAACTGGAACTGCCCGGAAACCCAGAGGACATCAGAGACATCTGTGAAGGAACTGACCGCTACTGCATGTTCAAAGTGGGACCAGTGCTCTCCATAAGTGTAAGCATTCAGTCAGGAGATTATTTATGTGTATTTTTCTACTCAGGCTTTGGGTCATTTTGCATTTTGATCATTTGCATCCGTTGTGTATGTTGCAGCATGGCATGGGCGTCCCTTCCATCTCCATCATGCTGCATGAGCTCATCAAACTGCTGCACCACGCACAGTGTCGTGACGTGGTCCTCTTTCGCCTTGGAACGTCTGGTGGAGTGGGTAAGAACATGAATGTTATTAGAATGTTTGAAGAGAAACTTTAAAGACCTTTAACCCTTAGTTTCAGCCTTAGTGTGTTATTGGAGGGCATGACAAGAATTTTTTCAAAATGTATTATTGCCATGTAGAAAATGAAGTTCAGTGAAGTTACCATATTTGGTTCCTTGTCTGTAAATGTAAAAAAAAAAAAAATCAAAGAAGAATACATAAAAATACAAGAAAGTACATGTAAGGTGAAAGGAACATGTATTTTAGAACAGTAGAACAACATAAGTGCTGATCCAGACACCTGTCAACATCCACATTATCCCTTTGAACATCCTTCCTTACATTAGTACCATTACTTCATGGTATCATTACTTTATGGTACCTGCTTTGTTAGGTACCATTACTTCATGGCTCCTAACAAGGCAGGTACACTCACTGTTCATGCAAAGGTAGACCAAGAAACCCGTGTAGACCCAGTGGTGTGCACAGACTTTTTGAAGGGCTGGACAAAAAGAAAAAAAAAGGTACATATAGTGCCTTCTAGCTCTCCCAAGAGGGCACTTAAGCACACGTTTTGGCTCCCAAGCCGGCACATCATAGCATGTTTTAGCTCCCAGTAGGGCGATTTAGTATGCATTTTGGCTTCCAAAAGGGCACTTTAGCATGCATTTTGGCCCCCAGCTGGGTACTTTAGCATGTTTCAGCACCCAAGAGGGTACTTTAGCACACATTTTGGCTCCCAAGAGGACACTTTAGTATGCATTTTGGTTTCTAAGAGGGTACTTTAGCATGCATTTTGGCCCCCAATTGGATACTTTAGCACACGTTTCAGTTCCCAAGAGGGCACTTTAGCATGTGATTTTCAACAATTGGGCCACGATGAGCCCCCACCCCACCCCCATGCACTGTGTAGACCACATTGGACCTGAGATTGTTGCCTCACTCTCCTCGCTGAAACTGTAACTGTCACTGTCTTGTAATGTGTGTGGAAATGACCAAAAACAGTCATTTGCCCTATATCAGAATCAGAATAGGCCTTACTGTCATTGCACATGTTTCAGAGTAACAACATTTCTTACAGTACACCATCCAAGAAACATTTGAGACATGACAAATTCCATAGGGGAACAGGAGGAGGTACTGTAAAGGGTTAAGTCATGTCTAAATCAGTCCTTGCTGTCGTCTCCAGGTCTGGATCCAGGGACTATGGTGATCACGGATAAGGCGGTGGACTACTCCTTCCGGCCTCAGTTTGAGCAGGTGGTTCTGGGTAAAGTCATCACCAGGAGTACTGAGCTAGATGAGGGCGTGGCCAGCGAGCTCCTCCAGTGCTCCTCTGAACTTCAGAATCTGCCGGCAGTGATCGGAAACACGATGTGCACCCATGATTTCTACGAAGGTATGAAACAGCATCTGAACCTCAGGGCTGTTTGATCACATTTGTATTGACTTTTACACTTACTTTACATTGATCCATGTCCTATAGATCCATGTCCTGACCCGTTCTGTGTTTGGTCCTCATAGGTCAGGGCCGCCTAGACGGGGCTCTCTGCTCCTTCTCCCATGAAGAAAAGCTGGAGTATCTGAGGAAAGCTTACGAGGCCGGAGTCAGGAACATTGAAATGGAGTCCACTGTTTTCGCTGCTATGTGCCGAGTCTGTGGCCTTAAAGGTATTATTTGTCACACAATGTATTACATAACCTTCTGTCCCTGACAAACCTGCATCACAAATCTTGCTTAGATAATACAGTTTCTACAAGTTACATTTAAGCCTTTTAAGACCTTTCTAAGACTACTTAGAACAAATTTATGCTGATTTCATCACCACGCTGGCAAAAAAATGTGACTCATAGAATTTAGGAAAATGTATTTATCTACTCCAGTGCCTTGATTCCCACTTTTCCAAGTCATTTCTCATCTGGGGCTGCTAAATTAGCCATAATTGGTTCTTTTCCGGGTTGGAGCAGGTGGAACTAAGTAGGTTAATATTACTGTCTTTGCAGCTTGGACATTTAACAGACACATTTAAACACAGTACAGTGAACAAGTTTGTGACACCGTATCTTAAGACCTACTATATCAAATGTAATACTTTTGTGAGACACTCCAGGTGAATAGGGGGAAATTTTAAAATAATAGATATCACCATGAAACTTCCTCAGTTACTTACACAAGAATTAAAAAAAAACAAATATGTATTGCAAGTTTTTGAAATTTGTATGTTTAATTATGCAAATTAGGCTCATTATTACAATATGTGTGATTTTGCATATATATATTTTTGGTAGATCTCAACATATGATAAAGCAAGGTGCAGAATTCAGTTTTTATTTTGTTTAGAAACAAGATAAAAAAAAAACAAAAAAAAAACAAACATGGATTTTAGGATATCTGCTTTCATTACCTAGGAAATCAAAATATACTGTCCCTAGCCTTAAAAAAATGATCTTTACCATATTTTTTTGGACTAAAATCCTCACATAAATCAGTCCAGAATGATTTACTAACAAATCCCTCTGTAAATATCTTCAGAATACTAAATGTATAAGTGTACAGTTTGGTGTGTGTAGGTGATACTGGTCATGACAGACTTGAGTAAACAGACCAAACTCGGCATGTCATGTTGGAAAGCTAACATCTTGGTAAATTCGGGAGAAACATACTGCCATAAGTAAATAAATTGTAAAATAAACATCTTGATGTGTATTTTCAATGTTTTCTTGATAATAGCTTGAAAGAACACACAGTGAAGGAGTAAAATAGCCCAAAATCTTAAAATTGACCACTGCACAATTTTGCCTTAAATGCAGATCTGTGAATGCAAGACTTTTAAGACATTCTAAGATCTTGAGGGAACCTTGTAATAAGATAACAAAATAACCCTCTACAGAATAAGCTCATACATGAACTTTTTTGTGTTTTTTGTCTCTGCAGCGGCTGTCATTTGCGTTACGTTGCTGAACCGCTTTGACGGAGACCAGATCACTGCTCCTCATGATGTTCTGGTTGAGTACCAGCAAAGACCTCAAGTCCTCGTATCCCACTTCATCAAGAAACGTCTGGGACACATCGTCTAAGACCCCCCCGACCCCTCCCGCCACAACCTCAACCTCCTTAAATAAGTGTGATATATATATACACTACTCACAAACAGTTAGGGATATTTGGCTAAATATTTGGTGAAATTTATGGAAAATGCAAAAAGTTGACGCTACAGTGATGTTATATCATGGAAGTAGGACATTTAAGTAGAAGATGTAATGGTGATTTCCTCATCTAAAACTATTTATCGAAACAAAAGGCTCAATTAAAATTATCAGTAATGTCAATGTCTCAATCTGATGATGTCCAAATGTGATCATCATGTTGAAGAGGACTGTTTAAATACCAATTCTAATTGAACCTGCTGCGGCTTTTGCTGTGAAGTTGTTACAGAACAGACAGTTGTGTAAAAAGTCCTGAACCATTGAACTGTTGGACATGTGCATTGAAATGTTTGCAGAAGGTCACATTTAGTTCACCTGTAAAGGTTAGAGAGCATTTGAGGTTCATCCCAAAATTTCACCTGAAAGCCAAATATCCTAAACTTTTTGTGAGTACCATATTTTTCGGACTATAAGTCGCACCGGAGTATAACTTGCACCTGTCAAAAAGTGGATGATGAAGAAGAAAAAAACATACATAAGTCGCAGGACCAGCCAAACTATGAAAAAAAGTGCGACTTATAGTCCGAAAAATATGGTAGTTTCAATGTTTCAGTGTGTGTTTATTCAGACATTTTCATAACAAACATAAGTTACAAGATACAAAGTTAAAACCAACCAAAAAAAAAAAAAAGTCTGAAAAGGAATTTATTTCTTTCACCAAAAACAAAATCAATAGCACCAATGTCTTTTGCTTAGTAACAATTACAAAAACAAAAAAAAAAGGAAACGCAGAAACTTTACATTCACATTCTTCCTATTTTTTTTTATTTCTTTAAAGCATAGTTTTAAACATAAATGACATTGTACAGTCTTTTAACTCAGGATTGAACTTGTTCCAGACATTTACATTTATTTAGTGTATGTGTATATGTATATAAACTGTACTTAAAATGTCAATATGTGTATTAGTTATTTAAAACTTTTTCAGATTTGTATGATTTCTTTGATCAGAGTAAACTATTATGTAGCATTTATACTGTATATTGAAGTATGTGTTGTATCTTGTAATATTTAACACTTTTGGTGCTTGTGTGTGTTGTAAAGATAATTGTCAAAATAAGGTTTTCTGTATGTTTATATTCTGGTTGTATATTGTCTGACCATCTGTCTTGAGTCGACGATGAATCACTATAATGATTTAATGATGTTTCCAGTTGCAGACTTTTATGTCAGATATGCAAAGTGTATAGTTTTTACTTTTGTGATGAGAAAATATTATTTCTTAAATGTGCTTGTTACGATGTATTCTGGTGATAAACATGTTGTTACATACAAATAAACATAAATTACATTAAGCAGCCGCTCATAGAAGCTCATTTATGTAAATGCAAACACCAGAGCAGTAATATAAACAGTCAATAAATAGGAAAATATGCAAAGAGGTAATTTGGTTTGACATATACGTTCATTAAATCGGATACTGTGCTTGTTATGAGGTTTTCTGTGTGTGTTATGAGTTTGAAACCAACAATAAAGGCTAATAATAGTAAATACAAGATCAGTTTTATCACTTTGTGCTTTGTGTCAAACAGTAAAAACTGTCCAGCTGTGATTATTATATTTCCAGGTCAGGATCATTTATATACAGTGACAACAAAAACCCATTATATTTCATGTTTTTATCACAAAAGTCTTATTTATTTGCTATTTGTCAATTACATTCCCGTTTCCTTTAAAAAATAGAGCTGTGTGCTATGGCTGTGTGTTATGAAACTGCCCTTGAGCATCTGTTGGAGCACCAGAGTGGACTTATGAGGTCCCACCAGACGAGTTACTTATTGACAAATGCATTACTTAAGAATTACGTTTGCTTCATAGTTGTTTTTTTTTCCCAGTGCACATAAATGTTACTCAGGAGGTTTAACCCATAAGGACCCAGTGTGACTTTTGTGGCAGTTCTCACATGAATTTGTCTCTTTTTAACCTTTCCTAAGTGATTTATCACCATTTATTTCAATATTAACCTCTGAATTTTACATTTTTTCCAGTGAAAATCATCTATTTTCCTATGTTTAAGGTGAGACATCCCAGGCGTATAAGGTTAAAAAAAAAAAAATTAATAGATATCACCATGTCTGTTTTTAGTTTTTAACAATGTCTGTTTTTTATTAATGATAACACCAGCCTGCCCAGGGAGTACAGGTGGAAATTAGCACTAATGTTACAACCTGGTACAAAGCATCTTTTCTGTTTAAAGTCAATGTATATTGTGCATTGTTCCTGTATAAAAATAAATACATGGAAAAAACAAATTTCTGTTTACAGTTGTTTTTTGGTTTTTTTTGCATTACAAGTTTGATGAAATATTATCTTTAAATATGCAAATGAGGTATTATGTCACTAAATATGCACACATTTGCATAACATTCCAGAACATAAATCTGAACACTGGATGAAGCCAGATTCTAAATTCTTGGTTCATTTTGTTACATATTAGAGTCAGGCTTTTACAGAGGGAATTTTTGATATCTCTTTTTATCACTCCATAAATCAGAAAACACAGTAAACAACCATAAAAAATTAATTTTTGCCATGTTTTTAGGAATAAAATCTTACATAAATCATGCTATGAATGATATAAGAACAAACCCCTCTGCGACAGCCTTTAGAACAGGGGTCTCAAACATGCGGCCTGGGGGCCAAATGCGGCCCACCAAAGGGTCCGGTCCGGCCCGCAGGAGAAATTTGTGAAATCCAAAAATTACACAGTTCAGGTTCTATGTA
>JAPTGZ010000015.1:29150108-29160813 GCA_029814645.1 Fowleria isostigma | reverse complement strand
TGATGGTGTTTCCACGGTAACTACAAAGCCTCTGAACATCCAAATGGGTCATATCTGATGACCATGAAAAGATGAATGACTTGATTTTACACCAATTATTTACACGTATTAATAGAAGTCATGGGTCAACAGGGATTAAACAGTTTATATCAGTAGATGGTTTGTGTCACTGGTGGCTGTTTGGGTCTTTATGGGTTAATACTAAAAAAATGATTAAAAAATAAATAAATAAGTCAATCTGCTTAAAAAGGAAAAAAAAAAACTGTTTTGCAGAGTCTCATTATACAACAACAGAATGGGAAATTAAACAAGTTAAAATCAAATCATTTTTTTCATGCTGCACCATTTGACATTTTTTTATTGCATTCAATCTTACCTTTAGTGAAAATGTCATGAAATTGATATATTAAAAAAAAAAGGACACATTCAAAAACCTGACACAAAAGGTGTTCTTTTTCCCTTTTTTTTTTTTTTTAACAGAATTGCCTGTCGTGCCAATTGTTATTTGTCACAGACCCATATTTTCTATATGTTATGCTGGTCATTGAATCATTATGATATTATGCCTTATTACACCATAATCCTACAAACATATTTATCCAAATGGACAAATGCACATCAGTACAAGCTTATTTCTATCAAGACTCAGTGAGCTTCAGTGTTTTGAGTCCTGGTTACAATTGTTGCAGAGCTATTTTCATTCAGTCATGTGTACATATTTAAACTGTTGAAAGCCTACCTGTCTGTTTTATTCCGTTGCTCTTGGAGACTGTGCAGCCTGCTTCGATATGTTTCTGACAGCGAGCGGAAGGCTTCAGTTAAGGAGGATTTTAGTTCTGGATAGGGACAGTCTGAATCCAAAACCTCCTTTGGAACGTCTTCTGTGATCACCACATTGTCTGAGGTACTGGGGAACATTTTCTACAAGACAGCCATTTTTTACATCAATAAAATTTATCTGCTTCATAATGTAATTAAGTTTTATTTATAGAGCACTTTTCACAGACAGGAGTCACTAAGTGGTTTACAGTGCAAACACAATCACATACACTTAAAATGCAATAAAAAATACAATTAAAAGACAACTAAAATGCAATACATTGAATGCAATCAGTGGTGGCAGCCTTAAGTCAGTTTGGATTAAAATACCTGCTTAAACAAGAATACTTTAAGAATATGTACAGCTATATGTAACGAAATAATATTTGCTGATTTGTCAAATGATAAAAAGGATATCTTCAAACAACAAGAAACTTACCTCCAGTTCAAGGGCCGTGATTTCTTTCTCCAAAGCAACATATTCTGACTGAAGTTTTGTAATTATCTCCTCTTGTTGGTCCTTTATAAAGTTTATCTAGTGGTTTAAAGATGAAAATATGAGAATAAATGTGTGTGCTTTGCATCATGAAATATAAACTAATGCAAATTAGGGTTGTCAAAATTAATGCATTAACGTGGATTAACCCATCATCATGATTAAACTGATAAAAAATTTGAATGCAATCAACCCATCTCCAGGACACCAAAGCACTTCCAGCTGAATATACCACATTAACCTGAAGTATATGTTAGTCAGGGAATCTGCTAGCACTTCAGCTAACGCTTAGCCTAGCTTGCGACAAATACGTTCACATATATATATTCCCTTCTTTCTTGAGTGTTTGCTCATGCAAAATAAAATGTGATTATATATATTAAAAATGAATGATATTTAATCATGATTCATCAAAATCCACAGCAACCCTGTGATTAATCCGATTCAATTTTTTAATTGTTTGACAGCTTTAATGCAAACACACACAGAACTAACAGAATTGCAAGAAACTGCTGTCTTTCACAAACTGCTGAAAATAATATTAGACCACCCGATGTTTTTTTCCATTTCTTATTCATTTTAATGCCTGGTACAACTAAAGGTACATTTGTTTGGTCAAAAATAATGAAAACAACAAAAATATCTCATGAATGTTTAATTTCAGAGCTGATATCTATCCATTTTCTATAATTTTCTTGACAATAAGTAAAAAATAAAGTTCTGAAATCAACAGCTATGGCATTGTACTGACAAAAACAGTGCTTTTAGATATTTCATGTTTTCTTTTGTGCCTGTTTTAGTCAAATAATACACACAGGAGTTAGTACTTGATTGCATAACAATTTTTTAATGACATTTGATGGTTTAATTTTTTTTCTGTGACTATTGTTGTTTAGACAGTGACTCCATGGTAAATTTGAGTGTATATGCCAAAATTTAAAGTCATTTTTGAGTATATGCATGACCTCAGGTGGCACCACATAAGAAACCAACACTAGACTATGATGAATATAGTCACAGGGACTGTGGGGGACTTTGGAAAACTATTTTTATATAACACAGTCCATGAAAACATCCATAAATGCTAAGCTTAACTGAGTTATGCAAAAGAGGAAGCCTTATATCAGTTCTTTGCAGAAACACTGCTTAATCTCTGGGTTCAGGCTCATCTTAGATGGCAGTTTCTAGATGATGAAGATGAAAAAGAACATCTAGACTATTAATAGTGAAAGGTGAATGCCCATACCCTCACATATGTGCACTATCCAGCATCTGTGAGGGTATGGGGGTGCATTAGTGCCCATGTGACTGACCTGAATACATCTAAAAGTACAATGATTCCAAAGGGACACATTAGAATTTTAGAGACACATGCTTCCATCTTTCCCCTAAAAGTCTGTGGTTATTTCAGGAAGACAATGCCGAAACTCATTCTGCCTGAGTTACAGCAGCGTGGCTTCATATTCACGGAGTGTTGAGCAGCTGAAGTCTTGATATCTTCACATCCCAGATGATTAAAAAATGTAATAAAAAGAAAATGCAATGTGTTCAGGTGCACAGTGGTAAACATGCCTTTGTCTCAATTTTTGAGTCTGTTGAAGGAATGAAAATCTAAATGTTTGTATTTTCTAATTATGATTACGTTGATTAAGTGAATATATTGAAAATCTTTGTATTCTGTCAGATAAAGAAAAGTTAAAACAACTCAGATCACAGATTTTAGATTTTATTGCAATGGTAGAAAACATTCCAACCATTCTGAAAATGAAATTTGCAGCTGAATTTGAAATATCTGTTTCTAGTACAAGATAAAAAGACAGAAAACCAATAACTGCAACAAGCCTTGGTACATCCTACAATGTTGGGATACAGTGCTATCAGAGGACATGGGTACTTTGTCCATACAGCCATCTCTGCCATGTAGCTGTTTTGAATGCACAATGATTGACTTAATTTCCAGACAGCTCCCGTGGGCCCAGAGGGGATTTATGCATGTTAAAGACGAGGACACCTCCTGTTAATATCAATTTGCTAAAGGAGCCGTGATGGTACGCCTCTTGGTATGACAGGAGGACATGATATTGCTTTGCATTTATTCCCCTTGAGAAGTTGGAATGGAACAAGGGTTAATTCACCTTATTAAGCAATAGAGACTTACAGAGCACAGAGCAAAGATGTTTTAATCATTTGCAATGGTATGAGTCGCAGTAAACTCTTATTTTACCCCATCAAACTATTTTGTGATATATATATGATAGGAGCTGTGGGGCAGTGGGTAGAGCGGGTCAAGCGGGTCCAATGATCAAAGGGTTGGTGGTTCGAATCCCACCTCCAACTGTCCACACATCGAAGTGTCCTTGGGCTAGACACTGAAGCCTTAATTGCCCCCAGTCAGGCCTAGTAGTGCCTTGCATAGTGGCAGTCCCCCCACTGGTGTATGAGTGTGGCTTGTAATGCAAAGAGCTTTAAGTACCATTAATGTGTGGAAAAGCACGACAAAAGTACCGACCATTTCCCATAATGCACTCTTAGTGTGCATATACAACACTCAGGTCAGATGTTTAAATACTGTCCCTCTTTGATTTGTTGTAAGACAATCAAAAACATTGCAAAGTTTAAAAAACAAGACCATGCCTCCTGTAGCCCAACGGCATATTTAAAGACACTAAGTGGCATTCAAGGTCACACAAGGTCAAAGGCCATGGCACCAAATGAAAGCCCATATGTGTTCTTATCTATTCCTTTTGGGACACTGAGTGTTCTTGAAGAGTCACAGTGAAATTGTTGTACATTTGTGTGATATTTGTTTTTGGGTTTTATTAGTTGATTTATTTCCATATATTGGAGTGTCCTTTTGGATCTGGAAGTGTTTCTGCCTATTTATATTTAATATGAAGTCTCTCTATATATGTAATATGGTTATAAAATGGATAGAGTTTATTTTGATATGTATAATATTTTGCATTTTGTGTAGGATTATTTAGAATTTATTTTGACGTGTGTAAGATTTGTTAAGTTACTTTGAGGCACTGACATGGGACTTTTTGATCAGTAGAAAAAGATGGGGTAAGGGGCCGGATTATATAAGTTGTACTTCATCCACTCGTTTTCAAATATTGTTTTTTGTTTTCATTTTTAGACTTTTTCCCCCCCTTGTTTTAGTTTTTTTTAATATTTGAAAATAAATAGATTAATAAATAGGTAGTAATTATATCAATATCTTTGAAATTTGTCCCATTATTGACCAATCAACATTTTTTCAGTTTCAAAAATTCATAAAAATTTCAAAAACCAATATTTCCAAATTCTTTGAACAAACTTGGTAGACATTTCACCGAGTAACCTCCGCTATGAATTTCAATTGATTCTGGCTGACGATTTTGAAGAACAAGTTTCTAGAAATTTGGGCAGAGATGACCTTGAGTTTGACCTTTAAAGGTCAGTCAAGGTCAAAGGTTGAGGCACCAATTAAAAGCCACTATGTGACTTCCTATCTATTACCAATAGTAATTATACCAATATCTCCAAATGCTTTCAAGTTATATCATTTTGAGATTTGCCCCATTACAAAACAATGGGGATTTTGAATATTTTTAAAATTTATTTAAAAAAAAAATTAAAAATGAATATTTCCAATTCTTGGAACAAAGTTGGTAGACCTTAGCCCAAAGATGTTTCACAACAAATATCAAGTCATTTGGAGCAATGGTTTTGGAGAAGAAGATTTTTGAAAAATTGTTTATGTTTCTGGACAGACAATGGACAGACGGATGGACACCAACTGATACCAATAGTCCAGCAGATCCTTTGGACCATTAGATTAATAAAAAAGAGATACACAAATGGAGGGAAAAGATGAATAGAAGCATCATTATGGGTGAGTGGGGGGGTTGTCTATTGTGCCCGTCGCGTTGGTGAGTCGGAGCTGTGAGGCAGCAAGAGAAGAGGGGGGTCATGGGAAAGAAACAAGCATGAGTGAGTCACACAGATGAGACAAAATGGTTGGCAGACAGCTCACTCGGAGCGTAGTCTGTCTTTAAAGACCCCTGCTTACTTCTTAATCTCACCATTCAACTCCAGAGTTTGCAAAAAGTCTTTGGGAGTCAAAGGGATCTGAGGTACTGTGGGTATCTAATAAACAAGGGAGTGAAAGCAAAATTGTTTGCAAGGTTAGCTTTATGTCAGTTAGAAGGAGATGTTGTTTATTTCACATCCTGTTATATGTGCAGGACAGGCTGTTCTGGACAAGCAACAATCACTGTCAAAGGCTTTGAATGTACTGCGAAATGGTTCGCCAACAGGCAGAATGCTAAGTTGAAACGCTGTATTCACCACAGCTGAGCCATTTTCTTTTTCAAACAAGCTGTAATGAAATACAATATCTACCTATTTTTCAAGGATGTAGTAGATTCAGAAATGTTTCCCGAGAGCAAAGGTCTGTTAACATTTGTAAACATTACCGATTTCCAGTGGGGGGTGACTATATTTCACACCAGACACGGTACCTGTTGTATTACTTGATCCCTATTTGATGGATGGTCAGTGTGCGGCTGATGTTGAACTTCACCCAGTCCGCGGCACAAATCATCCCTGAACTGATGAACAGGCTTCACTGTGGCAATCCTAAACGCCTCCCGCTCTCGCTGTAGGAACAACTCTTAACCCCAGAAGACACAGTCATACAAAAACCACGTCAGAATTTTACCTAACGCACACACTAAAATAAAATGCTGTCGTCTGTGTATTTCTATGTGCATTTCTGTATAATTCTACATGCATAATCTCCTTGTATAATTTCTGATGAATAATTTTCTACGCACATTCTATGTCTATTTTTATACATATAGTTCCATATGCACATTCTTCATGTATAATTCTTGATGTATAATTTCTTTATGTATATTTTCTGTGCATATTCACCATGTCTAATTCTATATTTGTATTCCCTGTGTATACTTCTCTGTGCAGATTTGCTCATGCTCATGTATGCTTTGTGTATATGGTGTTTTCATTTTTTTTTAGCAATCCTTCCATGAACAGTGTTGAATATTGCACATGTATATGTTATTACCACTGTACATGGAGTGCATAAGCTCAAAATAAATGAAGAAACTAAACATCATAAGGTGCAGGTTACCATAGTCTTGAAGGGAGAAGATGGCCGTGTCTGTTCGACCGCTTGGCGTGATTTCCTCCAAAAAATCTAATATATCCTTCTCAGCCTTTTTCCTACGACAGAAAAAAGGGAAACGATATGTTCAGTTCAGTTCAGTTTATCGCCATTTGCAGTAGAAAACCACACTGGAAAAAAAAAGTGCGGTAGCTCAGGTGCGTAGTCAATATTTAAATGGACACACAATACACAGACTTAAATACACATATGGAGCATAAGCACTTGTCATGATAAAACACAATAAAGGAGCAAGTAAAATGGACATAAATACTATTGTAATAAAACAATAAAAACCAAGTAAAATGGAAAATAGAGTGTTGTGATGAAAAAAAAAATTACGTCACATTACATTAGCTACTACAACTACTATTAAAGATTTGGAATTAATTATAAGAACACCTGTAATTTTCTGTAGAATTTCTATACAACAGCCTTTCAACATGACCTTTAAATAGTCCATTCTTAGAGTATTCATGGTTTTCAAATTGCTTTTCAACATCAGATATGATTTTTTTTTTATCATCATTGCTTTTTATTGAGAAAATTGGATTTTGTTGTCATTCATTTAAAAGCAGCTTATCTCTTTATTACATTTGTAAAGCAATAGTTAATGCCTTTTGACAGATTTTAAACTCCCAATTGCACAGAAGAAAAAACAGATTGCTTTACAAGTCATATTTTTTTTTTACCACAAATATTGACTTTTCACTATTTTATCACAGTGAGACAATACTTATTTCCAAAAATAAAATAGAAAATAGAAACTAACACTAAAAGGTCACACATTTGTTCACGTTTATTTTTGGAAACATAGTGCTTTTAAGCTTTAAGTTCTAGTCTTCCTCTGTCTATCTCTAAGTCATCTATGACTTTCTCACAGATACAGCCGTCAACAGTGGGAACGCCTACAAACGTCACATCCAGTTAAAGCCAAGGAAACAAACCGGTCTGTGAGAGTAGCCATAATGCTCAAGTGTTGCTGTGTGCCCTTTTACACCTCAAATAAAAAAAACAATCACCAATTATTAAAGTTTTACATTTTACCAAATAATAAAACGGAACCACAATGGAGGGCAAAGTGGCTTCAAGCTCAGAAGAGAGGATGAGTTTGGCAGATTATGGACCCAACAACAAAACATGTGTAAGTCTGCAGTCAGCACTTCATTAAGGTCAGTTTAATTTAATGTGAACCATTTCCAAACAATCGTAAACTATGTGTTTGTGATTGTATGTTTCTGAATGTGAACGCAGCAATGTGTAGCACTGTTGTCCAAAACAATTCTCCCACAAGGAACAATAAAATTTATCCTGATCCTGATGTCAGAGGGATTGGGAAGATTGGATTCATTGTTTAAACACTAGTGATCTTTGCACTACTACTACTAATAACAATGGATGAGATTTCTATTGCACTTTTCAAGGCACCAAAGCATTTTACATTATTGGTCCGTTATTGGTTCACGCTCACATCCACACTCTGGTGGAAGTCAACTACATTTTTATCCACAGCTGCCTTAGGGGAGACTAATGGAAGCGTGGCTGTCAATTTGTGACAAACAGCCCCTCCAACATACATATGCATTCATGTAACAGTGTGAGTGACACTGCAGGCAAGGTGGGTGAAGTGTCTTGCCCAAGAGCACAACGGCACATGACTAGGACAAACCCTTCGGATATTGGATGACCCGTCCTACCTCCTGAGCCACAGCTGCCCATGCCTACATTTGTAATTACCTCTGCCAAGGAGGTTATGTTTTTGCCAGTGTTTTCTGTCTGTCTGTTAGCAACTTTACTACTACTTACTACTAAACTACTGGACAGATTTTAATGAAATTTTCAGGACATGATGGAAATTGCACAAGGAACAATCAGTTAGGTTTAGGGAGTGATCCAACATTTTACTCCCATCCAAATGTGCTAATTTGGTTCAGATGGTGCTAGTTATGGTATATCTCCTCTCTCCTCGGTGTGGGTGGGGTTACCTGCACTTCACTGAGCTGTGTGTGTGTGTGTGCGGACGAGGGAAGGGGCTAGGTACCAGGGCAGTGTGTTCCGCAAAGTCTGTCTGTCTATTTGTCTGTCTGTCTGTTAGCAACTGTACTTTAAGGGCCTTTTCACACAGTACACTAAGTACTCGGGTCTGCTTCATTTTGTCCATGTGAATGCAAATGTACCATACTAGCGTACCGTACTAGAGTACAGATGAGAAAGGTGGGCTCGGACATGGACCGCCCATACTCCAGTACAGTACAGGTACATGTGAATGCAACTGTACTCGGGACCATATCGCAGATGCTATACCGGATGCTACATCTGTTTATGACTCCGATTACAGAGGTGACCGAATCAATCAGACTGTAGATGGCGCCAAAACCATTGTTTAATCTGCCATACAACAAAAGGACAACACCATTGTTGAGGGTAAATTTATCGAAGACAAAGACGAACGTTCTTCTTCACGTTACTTCAAACAGGATAACAGATACAACAGTACAGTCTGTTTTGTCACCATTGTAGACAAATGAATAGAGCAGTCACTCGGTTGATGATGTAAGGGTTTGTCAGTAGAAGTACAGATACTTGTGTACAAAATCGTGGTAGAAGTACTGATCAGTTCAGAAGTACTGATTAAAGTTCTTTACTGAATACGGTATATGTAAAAAAAAAAAAAAAGTGCTGGCTCTGAAATGTACTCCAACGATAAAATAAAATGTAGCCCTCTGAAGGACATTCCTACTGCCTGTTTGTGTGCAAAGTTAAAAAAACTCCACGTCACACTGGACCAACAACACAGACAATTGATTGATTTATTGCTAATTCTTGAATCGGTCACCAACTGTTTTTATGCTTACTATATGTTTAATTTATCATTTCAAGTCATTTTTAATTAGGAAAAACAACTCCTTAGCATTAGCCAAACAGGTTAAAATTCTGCGTTTTTACATTGTAGTGACCGTTTTCCCCCTCGGGTTTCCCCAACCCCTCCTGTGACGTCATTGCCGACTGTATCTATATCTTTGTGACGTAACAGGACGTAAACGTGACACTGTGGAGGACATTCTTCTGACCGGCCTGTTGAGGGTGCTACAGTAATTGTTCATGAGTCGATAATTGGCATGCATAAGAAAATAACCGAGTATAAATGAAGTGTAACCTCACATACATACCTTCTTATTTCCAATTTGATGGTGACTTTGCAATCCCGAGGTAATTTAACCGCATGTGAGTGTAGCAAGCAGTGGCACATCTTTATGACTAGGCTCATTACTGAGGCTGACGCTTGTGTACATCATTAACCTTGGGTGGCTCAGACACAGTCATTACGCAGCCAAACACACTGCACCCCAGAGCTAGTGCTGCCCTTCTCACTTCACAAGGCATGACAACGCAGGGGCCCCAGTGCCACGCTTCTCCCACAGTACACACACAACACCCATTCTCCACATTCACCCGACGTTTTGTCTCCACCTCTGTCTCTGGTCCCCCCCCCCCACGCCATGATAATTCAGTGTCATCACCGGTAGAAAATCACTCTAAATCCTTGTTGTTAAATTCTATAAGGGCTTGTTTGCCCCCTGTTTTCGTCTTTGGGCCGACTTTTGTTTTTGCCTCCGTGTCTACGCTCAGGGTTCTCTCTGGGCTCAATGGAGCTTAAGTGGAACGGTTGTGTGGTGTAATAGCAGATTCAAAAAACTGCAGCAGATAATGACAGGGAGTAATAGAGGGCTCTTACTCAGCCTTGTGCAGCCTGGGGCACTCTCTGCTCCACACCTGTCTGTGCTGCCGTAATATGGAGCTTTCCTTGGTTGCTTTGGCTGCACACACACTCTTTTGAACCTATAAGACAATATATAACACAATAAACAGCTTCCCTTGAACTGGAATATAGCATCCATGACAAACACATAGGTCTCTGGAGTGTTTGCTTTAACTCTTTCCCCCTTGGACGCCTACTATGAACCCATATATATGTTACAAGGGAACATTTTGTTTTTCTGGTGTGTTGTGGTGTTCTCACTATGTTGGCAAACTTCTGGACAAACCAGTGAAAATATATTATTAATACATGTTTGGTTTTTTTTTGTTTGTTTGTTTTTTAAATTGTATTATTATTGTGATGCTTTCACTGGTTTTCCATTTCACTGTCTGTGTAGTGAGTGTGTGTGGTGTAAAGTGTTGCTGTTAAAATAATATTTATGCTGTGTGTTTCTGGTCAA
>JAPTGZ010000015.1:29121925-29144362 GCA_029814645.1 Fowleria isostigma | reverse complement strand
ATGCAAACTCCACACAGAAAGGTCCCACCTTGCCTGGTGCTGGGATCGAACCCAGGACCTTCTTGCTGTGAGGCATGAGCGCTAACCACTACACCACCGTGCCACCCCCCAACATTATACATAATACATGAATTATGCAGCAATTCACCATTAAAATACAACTCTAGAAGCCTGAAAGGGAGTGATAAGAAGTAGAACTTAAGACGTTAGCAAATATACATGTATATTAGTGTATACATAATGATATGTATATTATTTCGTCTTGGCATCTACAATCTGTTATGTTTTATTGATATTTTTTCTTTATTGGGTACATTTGTGATTTGTATATTGTGTTAGAGTTAACTTGGTGTACTAATGACTGTTTAAAACTAATATCTCCATGTATAGTTGTGCACACATAGTGAAATGTGTATAACATGTGGATGTCATGTTTTTTCTATTATTGTGAATTCAAGCAGTATTGTATAGTGCACGAGCTCGAAATAAACAGATAGTCACTCAATCAGACAAATTAAAATATACCAAACAGACCAGTGAAACACAATAAAAACAACGGCAAGTTTTGCACAAGTTCACAATAAGTGTCTTTGCAGAAAAGTAACAATTTCTCCGAACGTTAGCTTACCTTGTGGTATAGCACTGTACAGTTGACAAAACTTGTAACCAAGGAAACTGCCGTCTCCTCCTGCGATTGGTCCACTCGCCACCGCTCACCTCCGCGGCCACGCCCTCGCCTCTCCTCTGAGCCAATCAGGAGTGCCCGTGGCTTTCCCCACATTCCGCCTGACGTCATGCACGCTCGCATTGCCTGGGACTGCTGGTGGAAGCAGGAGCAGCGGAGGGTCTGGTTCTCCTCGACTATGGAGGCGACTTTCACTCTTCCACATACATGGAACTAAACGACTGGGACCTACCGATGAAGTTAAACGTTCAAATGTAGATCCGAGCCGGGGCTCAGCCAGCGCAACCACAGTCCTCCCAAGGTAAAGTCAGTGTTATTTTCACTCTTTCATTAAGTGCAGGATTATTTTTTGGGGGTTGAAAAAAAAAAAAAAAAAACCCCGAAAGCATCTGTGTGCGAGACATGGGGTTATGGGTTTTTTTTTTAAACTCAGAAAGTCTGTCAGGAAAAAAAAGTGCGTTTTCTTTTTTTTTTCTTTTTTTTCTCTTCTTCTTGTTCTTCTTCACAGCGGGGTGAATCTAATACGAAGCTAATCTCGTTCTTGTGACCGATTCATCGCAGACAACGCGCACCTTTGAGAGACCTTCGAGTCCAACCGTGGGGATGAAAACTTAGCAAGCTAGCAAGAAACTGTTCATTTAGCCGAGTCCGACGTAAGTTTGTAAGCAGGGGAAAAACACTGAGTTTACTTTATTAGTGTAATTGAAAGCGTGCTGCTAAGTGGTAGAGGAAAAGGCAGGTGAGCTTTGAGTGTGGGAATCTGTGGAATGCGAGGTCGCCGAGGGGCGGAGAGGCAGACTCACACTAGATAAGCTTACCTTTTACTCACACGTTCGGACTACGCCATGTTTAATGACCTTAATCTGCATTTTAAGTAGGGGCGTGTCTCTGTTTATATATATATTTATATGTATGGGAACCTTGTCCGTACATTTGCAATCTTAAGCTCTAACCTTTACCTTGAAAGATAAGACAGAAGCACCGTAAATTCCCCGGAGGCAGTTGATCTGATCTGGGAGGTTTGGTTGAAGCTGACTCATGTTGGGTTATAATTTATTGTCTTCACTCTTATTAAGTTTTCATAGATATCACTTACCTCAAATATGATTGATTGATTGATTGATTGATTGGTTGGTTTATTTCGAGCTTGTACACCCCATGTGCATTCCTGATTATAGGCATTTTATTATGTGTACACAGATAGAGAAATTGGTTTTAAACACTAGGGCTGCATAATATATTGCAAACATATCGATATCGTGATAACTGAGTGTGCAATATTTATATCGCAAAGATGTGCAATAATTTATTTTCTTTTTTTCCCATTAACTTTCTGTTTTCCATATCATGGGGTACCAGAGGGGTTTTCTCTACCACTCTAACATGATAGTTTTTCTGGTATAAAAACTGCACTAATGCTACAGCTGCTGGTTGAACGCAAGCTTACATGTTATTAATGTTGAAAAGATTTGAATATTTTCAGAACACAACTTTGGCCAAAGCCTGAACACTTCTATTTCTAGATTTTCATTTTTGCAGTATTTACCAAACCAGGTGACAATGGAATATAGTTTAGTTAAAGCTCTTACAGTACTCTGGTACTTTAGTTATTATGAAATACATCCATGTCATTTACACATTGTTATATGTGATAAAATGACTAAATATTTGACTGTTTGTGTGTGAAGGTCTATGATAACAGCATCACCAGGTTCTACCACAGAATTGTGTCATTGATTGTAGTACATTATTTCATCTTAAATAAGAAATAATTGAGTCAGCAGCAAAAAACGCTCATTTTAACATTGTTAAGGAACATTTTTCTTAGTAGATAAAATTGGTATTTCTTTGGGTGAATGAGAAATATTGCAATATTCCTAATCACAGGGCTATATACCCATATCACATATTCCAAGTTTTGCCAATATCATGCCACCCTAGTGTACACAGATATACATAGAGCAATTTGTTGTAAACACAATATGCATAGAGAAATTTACATAATTTAATATGTATAGAGAAATATACATAGATAAATTGGTTGCAAACACTCATTAGTACACCAAGCTAACTTTACACAGCATACAAAACATAAATGTACCTAATAAAGAGGAAAATACCGATAAAACACAACAGATTGTAGAATCCAAGATGACATAATATCCATATTATTATGTGTACACAATATACATGTACATGCAGTAATTCACTATTAACCCAGTGTGACATTTGTGGCAGTTCCCAAATGAATTTTTCTCTATATTTAACTGTCTTTAAGTGGTTTATCACTGTATCTTGTGATATTATCTTCTGTATTTTGTGTTTTTTCCAGTAAAAATCAGGGATTTTCCTATGTTTAATTTACTAATCATGTAAAAGATTAAGTTGAGAGTTACTATATCAAAAACAGAGAAAGCTGAACAAGATGTGACTTTTCAGCAAAATTTCTCATTAATTCAACATAAACCCAGTGTGTCTATCTACTGTCACTGATCTAACTCCATGAGTTTTACTGGTGAATTAATGCTGTAAGAAATAATAGTGTTTCCACGGTAAATACAGAGCATCTGAATGTCCAAATGGGTGACCATGAAAAGATGACAAACTGTCACACCAACTATTTACATGGATTAGTGGATCAACAGGGATTAAACAGATTATATCAGTAGGTGATTTTAATAGATGGTGGATGTTTGGGTCTTTATGGATTAATATACAACCCTAATAGCGCGAAATAGAGTGAGAAGTAAAACGTATTTAGTCCCACCCCCTGTTTCATTAGTTAAACTTGTATGGTTGCAGTTATATTAAAGAAATTAGTCGTAAAAATGCATTAGTACACCAAAACTAACTTTAACACAACATACAGATTATAAATACACCTAATAAATAGAAGAATACCAATAAAATACAACAGATTATAGGCACCAAAACAAATTATGTAAAATGTAACTGTATATAATAAATAATGTCAATGAATAAAGTAAAAATAAGTAAAAAGCGAAAAACAAAACACATGATGGTAAAACCTTGCTTAAACTTGATCAACATCATGACTGGTATGCATCCTGGAGCCCTCTGCTCACACAGTAATTCATTGGTGTAATAATAATACATGTCTGGATAAACTGACACTAAGATCCCCGTGTGAAAATGTCTTTCCAAGGAGAGCAGGGTATTTACCATGCAAATTTAATTCCTCAATGTCATGTTTAAGTCTGCTTAAAACCCTGGGAGTGAAATGAAATATGACTGAAGCAGTTATTAATTTTGTTTTTCTGTATATTAGTAAAGGTGAAAATTCCTCTTACACCAAAAATTAACTGGGTATCCATGATGTACAATTGGTTTGTTTGGGACAGATATGACGCAGTTTAATAATATAGACCTAAATGCAGTACCATGCAAAAGTCTCACACCACTATTTGGTTGTTGTTTTAGCAAATTATGATGATCATACATATATATTTGTCAGACTCTTTCATATAAAACTGGAATACAGGGGTAAAAATTTTTAAATATTAAAAAAAAACCCAACAATTTGGACAGACCATATCAGCCAGTATATAATGTCTTTGCATTTAACACGTTAGACAATATGAGACTGAATACAGTAATCCAGTGGTTCCCAACCTTTTTTGGCTCGTGACCCCATTTTAACATTAAAAATTTTTTGATGACCCCTAGACATCCAAAATGGAGACTTTTTTTTTTCCTCCAATTAATTAATTTTTGATAATGTAATAGTTTGCTACACTGTGTTGCAAATAAATGTTAATTTTAGACACATTTAGTCTGAATAATTTATATTATTATGGACAGAGGCAGAAAAGCGAAGTGTGGGTCACTTCACAAAGTGAGGATTTTATTTTCCTTGGTTAGGATATGTACAGTCAGTCGAATTTGTATTTACAAGGATGAGCATTAATAATTAATACTGAACAAACAATCAAGATCAGTCAAGATTTGTCCTCAGATATTAAATCCTGCGTTTTATTCGAACTGGATTTTTATTAGGAAAAGTGTGTGGTGTTTTAATTATAATGAAATATATATCACTAAAAGATTTTTTGGGGGGAATTTTTTACTATTTTCTATCAATTACTAGAAATTTCAGGTGACCCACGTGGGGACCCGACCCCAAGATTGAAAAACACTGCATTAATTTTTTAGTGTTCGAGTCCAGGTTTCATTCAACACATGTCAAACACTGCATATATTGTTTTGATGACGCTTTGTCTTGGGAACAGAAGTCACAATAAATACAGACTTAACTATTAAAACATGTAGAAAACAAACACCAATTGTAACAAGGGTCTTTATTTGTAGATGGGGTGGATTCTACTGGTTTGGATTTGACATCTAACTTCACACCTAGATGTCAAATAGTATTACACACTGAGCTTTTAGTACTTAGGTGATCATTAATATATTATTTTTTATATGTTTCTGAATCCGCACATTAATGTACTTTTTCTGAGCTAGGCAGATTCATGACAATAAATATTAAAGCTGTTATTCATAGATAGATAGATATGCTTATTTGTCCTTTAGAGAATTATCCTTTACAGAATTTATAACAATAAACCTACAAAAAAGCCATTTTTATGAAGAAACAGTCAACTAAGCAAAATTAAATGGAGTAAAATATGACTGAAGAAGCAGTTATTAATTTGTTTTTCTGTATATTATTAAAGGTGATGATTCCTCAAACACCAAAAATAAACTGGATATCCTTGGGGGTATCCATGACGTAAAAGAAAACAATAGCCTTATACAGCAAGTGTTGTTTTGTGTCGTGAACATGAACCAGAAACATAAGATATGGTTAGACCATGTAGGTACTGTATAAGTCAGTGTTATACTTAGAATATATCACAGTTAGCACTGATGCATTTGGGAGACAGATCCATATACTGTTGTTGTGGTGAAGTCTGCATAATATAGAGGGAAACTTTCTTTGTTTATAACCCAGGGAGCACAGTGAAATATGACTGAAGAAGCAGTTATTAATTTGGGTTTTTCTGTATATCACTAAAGGTGACATTTCCTCTTATTGTACCTTGAAAGATGCTTTAAAGAGTGCTTCATTTTTATGCTGCTGACATGCATGTGCAACTGCATCCTTCCCTGCATCAGTCTTCTACCACGTAGCCATGCTTTTACTCTGGGCAGTCATCAGTTGTAGTGCATGTGGCATATGTAATCATACATGAACTCTGCCTCGCACTCATTCACTCACACACACAAACAAGAGGAATGTCTAGGTTCCTCCTCTCGTGATTCACATTACCACACAAGACACGGAGTGCGACATAGCTGACAGCCCCTGAGCTCTGGTGATTGAAGCTGCAACACTGATACGTTGTTTTATAGGAGGGAATATGTTTTTTGACTGGCTTTTGCTTTTGTTGTTACAGTGACACTTGTCTTTGGAGCAAGGGGAGAGGGTTTTTGTTTTTCTGTTCTTGCAGGTCAGACATGCAGACAATTGGTTGTCAGTTTGATTAGCCATGCTCCTTGTTGTTCTTCCCTGTTGCACAAGTGATTACTGGTGATTAGAGGTTGGCTGGTAGTAGACTTTTAAAGGCCGATGCAATAATGGTAGTTTAGAGGAGGAGGAAAACAGTGAGTAATTGTTGAACTTGGTGTTTAAGTCAAAGTAAAACATTGTGAGATGCAGTTCTGGGGAAAAATTGACTCGATCAGCCTACGTTTTCTTCTTTTTCTTGTTTATTTTAATGCCTGGTACAACTAAAGGTACATTTGTTTGGACAAATATAATGATAACAACCAAAATAGCTCATGAAGTTTAATTTCAGAGCTGATATTTATCCATTTTTTATGGTTTTCTTGATAATAACCAAAATTATATACAGTAGTGTTCATAAATTTACATACCCCGACAGAATGCACATGGGACCGTCTTGGATGTTCCAACATGACAGTAGCTAGGGTTTCATTACCCTCAAAAATGTGAAAAATGTAAATTGCGCAGTAAAAAACTGGTAATGAAAACAAAGAAATGTCATAAAAACTGTCAAAAATTGCAAAAAGGTTTTTATACTCTCATGAAGTGGTTTTTGAGACATTTCAATATAGAGGTATTGCGCAAAAGTGTCATGGAAACACATTTTGCATATTTTCACTAGTCACAGGCATGACAAGTCCAGTGACACGTGAGGTTCAATAACAGAACAGTTCATTAAATGTTGCCTCGGTCATCTGGAAATTCTGGATCCACAACTTGTTGGTTAATTTTGTACAGTTATCTCCCACAAATCCCTTCTGTGAGACCGCTGCCAAGGACTTTGCCATGAGACACACCTGCAGAGTTCTATGAGGTACACATGGACGCACCTCTCTGTCTGCGAGAACTATGACATATCACAAGACGGATATACGGGATTTCACTAGTACTCTCACATTAGAACCAAATTGTAGAAATATCGGAAAACTGTAATGGAAACCCAGCTACTGACCCAAATCACAAGGCCAAGTCGACCTGTCGTTGACTACAGCAGAAAAAAGTGAAGGTTCCGGAGTGTCCATCTCAGTCTCCAGACCTCAATATCATTGATCCACTTTGAGGAGGTCTCAAACATGCAGTTCATGCAAGAAAAACCCAAATCATAAAGGAACAGAAGGTGTTTTACCAAGAAGAATGGTCAGCTTTACCATCAGAGAAAATTAAGTGTCTCATCCACAATGACCACAAAAGACTTCCTGCTGTCATTGATGTTAAAGGGGCGGGGCCAATACAGAGTATTAAGAATTAGTACATGTCAACTTTGGATCAGGGTCATTTGGATAGTTTCTGTTGTCAGTATGATTTAAAGCAAACATGTTTTTTTGATGATAAATGGCTTCACCCAACCACTAACCATGAGTGAAAGAAAGGGGTTTGTATTATCATTCATATTTTCTGAAAAATGTCCAAAAAAATCTCAAATTCTGCTAGGGTATGTAAACTTACTGTACTGCCAAAAACAGTGCTTTTATTCATTCCATGTTTTGTTTTTCATCTGTTTTAGTCACATGATACACACAGGAGTCAGTACTTGATTCCATAACTATTGTTTTTGATGACTTTTGATGGTCTAATATTTTTTTCTGTTGTAAATAGAGCCAAATAATTGAACATCAAACTGTAACAAAACCAACCTCTGCCAATACTGATAGTTTTAACCCTATAAAACCGTTTGTATCATATATGCTACGCTAGATTTTGAGACCTTTATCTTATCAACAAGATCACTACTTTCTTTTAAAACTTGTTGTATATGACCTGATATGTGTTTCTTGTCCCCTGGTGGATTATCATCCCACTACAGCCAATGGAAAAGTTTTTTTTTTTTTTTTTGTCCTTTTCAATATGGTTGCCAAGTGTAAATCGTCAAACACACATTTTTGTTGGGAAGTCTTTGGTAATTTTCCAAAAGTTATGTAAAGAAGAAGACAAATTGTTAGAAATTTGAAAAATATTGTAACTATGGTGGTATTCAAGCAAAATTAAAAAAGCTTTAAAAAGTATTATGTAAAAAAATACCTAAAATGTTACTGGTAAAATTTATTTTTATATCTAATGTTAACATTGTCAAGAGCAAAAAGTTGCCAAAAACATGTAATGTATTGAATATGGTACAAAAAATATATCATAAACAAAATTGTATGGTAAGTTTTTTGTTTGGATTATGTTAAAAGGGCTAATAAACATTTCACTTCCAAAAAAAATTGTATTTTGTGACAAGGTTTTAATGGGTCAGGTTTTCCAGGGTTAAAAATGTGCTATCAGATGAATTGGCCTGTCTCTAATGCTGCTGATACATGTTTTGAAACTTTCTGTCCTGATGTTTTGGGCACTCGGATGTGTTTGCATGACAAATAACCTTGTGCCTCTATACACAAAACTACCATGCAAAAGACCCTCTATGTATCTATGTGTGTGATTGTTTGACCCAGTCTTCATGCTGAGTTGTTTTTAATGGGAACTGACAACAGTTGAATAGTTAAGCACTCTTTGGCGGGCCTGGCCTCCTTGTATTTTTTTTCATCTCCTTCTTCTGGCCCAACATCAAGGCCAAAGTCTTCACCCATGTGCTACATGTCAGATTAGCTTTTATGCTATGATCAAACGCGCTCACTTTTTAAAAAAAAAAGTGAAAGTGTTTCCAACCTCACAGCTTATACGACTGAAAACACCGTAGGTATTTTTCTTGCGTCTAGACACGTATGTGTGTTTTATAGGTAAAGTGCAGAAATATCAGCCTCTTCCCACAGCCAGTCAAGAGAAGGTCAGTATCCCCGGCTCACCATTCAATCAGTCGAGTGCTGCTACAAGTAGATCTTATACTGAGTGGCAGTCAGTGCTTGTTTTATTCATTCAGCTGAGTTTATATTTTCTGTGAATTTTGTGTATTTATGAAGTGAGTGCAAAATTCATAGTCGCAAATAAAGATAAACATTGCAGAAAATGTTAAATGACTGACAGTGTAGAAAAAGGTGTAGTGCGCTTCCAGTGAACTTAGTTATTCACGAGGGACAAAAAAATGACATAATCAGAAATAAATATAAAGATGATTAAATGCAGAGATAACTGTCTAAATAACTAAATAAATACTTGAACTAGAAAAGCACTCTGAGAGTTCAGACCTCTGCCAAGCATGATAGTTCCCCTCTATTGTGAGTCACACCAAAGTAATAGTCCTACATTTATTTGTATATATTTTACAAACATAACATATACAACAACAACATATGTGCAAAGAGATGCAGACTTACTTTTTTTGGTTGCTAGTTTTCTGTTTTTTTTCATTTATTTATTTATTTTTGGCATTTTTTATTTATTTTATAACAAAATATGCACAAATGCCAAAAATGGTCCAATCTTCCAATGTTGAAGAATCCTTTTAAAAAATCCTGGATCCAGGCGGTGATCTGGATCACTCCCAAAATGTAAATGATTGTTCCTTGTGTCACTTCCATCATGTCCTGAAAATTGTATCAAAATCCATCCAGTAGTTTTTGCAATAAGTTGCTAACAGACAGACAGTCAGACAGACAGACAGACAGACAGACAGACAGACAGACAGTCAGACAGACAAATGCCTGCAAAAACATAACCTCCTTGGAGGAGGTAACAAATAAATGCACAAATAGACACATAAATAAAAAGATTAATAAGTAAATACCTGTAATTTTTGTTTTTATTACCATATTTCTATATTTATTCATATATTTCCTCAATTATGCATGCTTTTTAAAATGTATATATATATGTATTTGCAAATTGATATATTGCATTTTGTATTATTGCATTTCCACATATATTTATTACATACTTCTATATTTCCACATGTGTTTACGTATTTCTGTCTCCATTTTGTCAGAGGAAAAGTATATATGCAAATTAAGTGGGTGGTCCTCACTACACTGTGAAGCAGGATTGGTTTACTGGGCGTACCAGACAGAAGCAGCGGTAGTAGGTCTGACCACATTGATGTAACCAATCCTGCTTCAGAGTGGAGGTAGGACTGCCCACTTAATTTACGTATATAAAATAGACACGAAAACACGTAAATAAATAAATAAATAGATGAATCTGTAAATGCAAAAAATAAATAAATAAACTTAAAAATGCACACATAGTTGATGAAATGAATCAATATATAAATCTAAACATGTGGTTATAACAACATAAAATATTAGCATTCAATTATTTATTCATCTGTGTATTTATTTATTTATTCAAGTATTTATTTATTTTATTAATTATTCTGCATTTAGTTAATTTATTTATTTACCTCTAATTATGTCATTTTTGTCCCTCATGGTTATTTCACTTATTGCATAAATTAGATGGCAGTTCAAATGAAAGTCATTTATTGTCCTTAATTAAACAAAAATTGCACGGCAGTTATATCTAAGATCATTTTCCACTCAAGTTGTAATCATGGATTTGCATTATGGCCCATTTCTTTTATAGATGTGCTTCCCTATCATATTAATTAAAGCCTCATATTACGTGCAGCGTGTTCACTCTTGCAGTTGCTTGTGTGAATAAGCCTTGGCTTGTGCTGCCACTGCCTGATTGTTGATCTAACTGAATATGTAGATAGATTCCTGAAAGAGTCCCAGATTTCATGCTTTTGTTGGATCCCGGACAGCTAAAGATAATAAAGAACACAAAGCATGTCAGCGCTTCTAGAGATTAGGAGTACAATGGATTTTTGTCCAGTAGAACAGCCCTCCATAGGCCCGACATGCTGAGTCTGAAAGACGGCCCCATGCCACTGTTGGCTGTGTGGACAGACGGCGGTGGAGGGATAGAGCCCTTCCACTGGTGGAGGCTCCACAAGTAGCCTTACCTCTATAGCCTGCCTTGAAGCTCATTGCTCAGACAATCCGTCCATGTGAGCCATTCTGGCTTCAGATTTACCTCGACAGGGCACATAATACCTTGTTGAATATTTCACAGTGGTTCTCACATTATCACCTCAGGCGAAAGTTCTCTCTTTGCTGATAAAAGAAGTGGTACAGGACTTCTGTCCCAGTGAAGTGCATGGCTTACTAAGTACTAAAATCACATTGTACCTATTGAAAATGCATTGGATTGAAAGTGAAACTGTAGAATCTCAGGGTTATTTCAACAATAGTGGGTCCTGTGCAGCTTGCTGCCTTTGTGTTTCTCTGTGAAGACATAGAATATCTACATTTTGTATGATTCAGTAGGAAATCATGCACATATCATAAGTTCTTGAAGATTAATACCCTGTCCACACTAATGTGGCTGTTATGCAAAACAAATATTTTTCTCTATGTTTTGTCCCCTCATCCATATATAAACCCTGTTTTTAGGTCAATAAAACTATAAAAGAGTGATTGTTTGCTGGAGGGCAAATGTATTGTCAGTTTGTATGTCTGTTTGTCTGTCTGTGGTCACATGTCATTCATTAATGACATGTGACCACAGACCACATTCATGACCAAATGATTCACCCAATCCTCCAGTCATCCTGATTAATTTTTTCAATTTTAGGCCAAAGTACAGCTGAGATATAGGCCAAAGTTAAAAAATGGACATTTTGCAATAAATTCTGTATAAATCATTATATCCACTTCAAACCAAAGCCAAATTACGCATTTTCCATTCTGCATCAGATGGTTTGCATAGTGATGTCATAAAGGTCACGCCTTCGTTAACTCCTCGAGTCAGTAAACTCAGTATTACCAAATTTCAAATGGTTGTAATAACGCTAATATTCATCCGATCAAACCAAAATTTAACATGTGACATCTCTGTGGAAGTCCCCTCTAATATGCCAAATTTCACAACTCTAGGTTGCGTGATTTTTGGTTGTTATGGTGACGTATGTAAAAGTATCATTAATAATTTCCCTTCTGTTTATTGTAGAGATTTCAAACTAATGCCAAATTATTGGAAATTCAGTTCTCTATCCATTACCTTTGGCAGACACACTGCCTATCGTGGTTTAATTTTTTTCTTTGTTTGATTGTGGGTATTTGCGATGTTAAAGAAGAAACTCGAAAATATTGGCATCATATACCAACATGTGCATGCCTGTGGTTTTATAATGAACATGCACCTGAAGGTGTTTACGGTGGGTTGCAGGTTGGACAGAGATATTTTGAAAAATGAAGGTCATATGGATATAATTGAAAAATAAATGGTGGGAGGAAAATACCAGTTTAGAAAAATATCCGTATTAGTGCAGAAAAGAGCATCCATCACCACAAAAATGTGTGTCATGCAAGAAAACCAATAAAACAAATGGATTGGTCAAAGATGTCACATTAACATTCACAAAGTCACCTCGCACACAAGAACAGGCAAGAAAACTTTCACTTTCAAAATTATGTCTGAGTTTTTGAGCCACACCATTGAGGGCTGCACAGTATATCGCAAAAATATCAATATTGTGATGACAGAATGCACAATATTTACATTGCAAAGACATACAATTGTTTATTTTCCTTTTTTTTTTTCGATTCACTTTCTGTTTTCCACACTATGGGGTACCAGAGTGGGTTTCTCTACCATTCTAACATGATTGTTTTTCTGGCAAATAAACTGAAGTACAGCTACTGCTGCTGGTTGAATGAAAGTTTATGTTATTGAAGGTGAAAAGATCTCTATATTTTCAGAGCACAACTTTGTTCAAGACCTGAACACTTATATTTAAAGATTTTATTTGTATATGCAGTATTTACCAAACCAGACAAGCAATGGAATATAGTTTAGTTAAAGCTCTTACATGGTGGTTCTTTGGTAGTTCAGTTATTACGAATATATCATGTCGTTTACACGTTGTTATATGTGAATAAAATGACCAGATATTTGACTGTGTTTGTGTTGAAGGTCTATAGTAACAGCATCACCAGGTTCTGCCACAGAATTGTATCACTGATTGTAATAGTACAGTATTTTGTCTTAAATTAGAAATAATTGAGTAGCATACAAACAGTTGGCTCATTTTAACATTAAAGAACATTTTTATTAGTAGAGAAATTAGTATTTCTTTAGGTGAACAAGAAATATTGCAATATTATCATTATCGCAATGCTGTAGACCCATATCACATATCATAAGTTTTGCCAATAGCATGCAGCCCTAATCTGTTGAGTTTTAAATGAAAAGATGTAGATGAGCCTGTTTATTTGTATGTATAGAGCAGAGACTTTAGATTGAATCCCAAACGAACACACTTGAGACAAATATGGCCACGCTTCAATTGCCAGGTGTGAACAGACATGCTTAGAGCTGTCCACACCTGATGGAATCACACAGGACACAAGTTTCAAAGGGTCAGAGTGACTTATTGATGTGATGTTTTTACTGTTTGAATGACTTTTTCCTTTATCTGTAATGGGGGTCTAAGGGTGGAGGTCATTTTATGTTGTACAGATGGTAGACCCAAGGCAAATGTGGGATATCTGGGTCATAAGAAGTATAATAATTGTAATAATAATAATAATGATAATAATGGATTAGATTTATATAGCATTTTTCTATTATGGCGTACTTAAAGCGCATACAATGGATCCAATATTGACTTGACATGACTTCATACTACTCATTTTATCCAAACAGTCCAGAACAGAAAAGTATCTGTAGTATCTGTTAGGGCTGGACAATATTGGCAAAACTTCCTACTATGCAATATGGATGTACAGCATTGGGATATTGATAATATTGCAATATTTCTCATTTATCTAAAGAAATACCAGTTTCATCTACTGAGAAAAATTTTCCTTAACAATATTAAAATGAGACAATTGTTTGTATGCAGACTTATTTGTTTGTAATATAAGACAAAATCTTGTACTACTGCAATCAATGATGCAATTCTGTGGTAGAACCTGGTTGGATGTCTTCAGACACAAACACAGTCAAATATTTGGTCATTTTCTTCACATATAACATTGTAAATGACATGGATGTGTTTCATAATAACTAAAGTATCACCATTGAAGAGCTTTAACTAAACAATATTCCATTGCTTGCCTGGTTTGGTAAAAACTGCATCTACAAATAAAATCTTTACATATAAGTGTTCAGGCCTTGGACAAAGTTGTGCTCTGAAAATATTCACACTTTTTCACCATTAACAACATGTAAACTTGCATTCAAGTAGCATTACATCAGTTTATTTGCCAGAAAAAAACTATTATGTCAGAGTGGTAGAGAAAACCAAACTGGTACCCTGTGGTGTAGAAAACAGAATGCTAATGAAAAAAAGAAAATAAATGATTGTGTGTCTTTGTAATATGGACATTGCACACTCCATTATCGTAATATTGATATTTTTGTGATACATTGTGCAGCCGTAGTAGTAAACTGTCCTTTATATCCTTATTTTTCTGATGGTCACAATATTGACTTGACATGATTTTATATTACGCTTTTAATTCAAACAACAGTCCACAACAGAAAAATACTGTATCTTAAATTAATTCTCCTTCAAATTTTAATTTTTTCTGGTAGTCAAAATATTGTCTTTTCCTCATTTGACTTGTTGCTTATATAGGTCATATAGGCAACAACCATGAACCTAATGCTTCAGAATGTGCTTAGTTTAGACTGTTTTTAAAGCTCAGAGAGCTTTTTTGTGGGATCAGGTGTCATCCTAAACTGGTGTGTGTGTGTGTGTGTGTGTGTGTGTGTGTGTGTGTGTACGCGTGGCTGCTGGATTTAGTCAGGAGGTGAAGGCATCTCCCCAATGTCAGGTTACGTTCTAGTGACCACAAGCGGTCTTGTTCCCAGGCTACAACTGGAAACTGCAACGATCTGTAGGATTGTCTGCTTCACCTGCCTCCATAAAAGTCGGCAAAAGAGCAGCAGTATTCACTTGTTAAATGTCAAGGCATTTGAAATAATGCTACAAAGTGCGTAAAATGAACTCTGAAAAAAGGGAGTTGTTGACATTGGAAATGAACAAATACAGTTCAAGCACATGACATTTAAACGTGGCATTTTATAGATCCTACGCAATTGGTGCAAGAGGAGAGATATGTGCATTATCAAAGCTTACACTGTATCTTTCCTTTATCTGTCAGACAGGGACGACATCAAAGCCGACAAACCTGTAGCCTGAAGGCAAACACGCGCTGATTGATCCATGTTAAAAGAAACGCTCTTCTTGAAGTTTTTTCACTCAGTAACACTAACCTTCATTTGCAAACTCATTTCATTTTATTCTTCATTTTGAGCTTGTGCACTCCATGTACAATACTTCTTACATAACTTTCATTATATGTACACAGACATACATAGAGGATTTCAGAAGGAAAGAACGCTTCCAGGACCCAAAACATGTTTGTTTGAAGTGTTCTTTGGTAGAAGGGATTCAAAAATGAACAGCAAACAGGAAGAAAGCTCCAAGGCACTCTCTTTAAACATTACAATGTCTTTATTATTATGGCATGGTCATGTATAGACGTAAAAAAACCCAAAAATAACACTTAATGCGTTTCGGCTTCAAGCATTTGTTGTAAACACAATATACATAGTGAATTTACACAAACAATATACAGAGGAATATACATAGAGACATATACATAGAGAAGTTTACATAGAGAAGTACATAATACATGAATATATATGGTAATTCACTTTTAACACAATGTACAGATTAGGGCTGCACGATTTTGGCCAAAAATAAAATCCCGATTTTTTATTTTTTTTTCCTGTAAAAACTTGATTTTCGATTTCGATTTTTGAGTCTACAGAAGAAAACAGAATTAATCAGAGGTTCGAGCAGATCTGTGGATGCGTGTGTGTGTGTGTGTGTGTGTGTGTCGGGAGGGTGCGAGCAACCAGACCTTTTTACTCGCACACACCAGACCAGTCGCATGTGGTTTTATAATGGGCCACTGTAAGAGTCAAAACATGAAGATGATCAAGAATTAGGTTTTACAATTTTATTTGAATAATCAAAAGTTTAATGTTTGTAATTTGAGTTACACTATAGTTTTGAGTTTTATTTGTGTGAAATTAAAATTTTGATTATCTGTATTGCAATTTAACGCACCTTTAGCGTGTGTTATGTGACCTCCAAAAAAAGCGCACGGAGCTTAAGAGTATATAGTTTTTCTACCGTGTGACAAGATTTAAATTTACCTTTTTTGTTTTAATAAAATTTTTAAAATGAAATACATCTCTTGTCATTTGCGTAAGAATAGCTCTACTCCTGTTTTTGGACACGAACGGACGACCACAAAAGACCACAGAAGTTCTACCGATGTAAGTCAGTGACAGGCATCAGTCATGCATGTGTAGACCAGATGAGTGATTATGAAGAGAATCGAAGCCGGGTGTGAGATATGGATGGCTGCGTCGGACGCAGAGCGTCCAGGACTCTACTGTGGCTGAAGCCTGATTATGACCCGGAGCTCTGCTGTGCGCCAGACGCGGAGTCCAACTATGAGCTAGAACTCTGTAGTTTCCTTGATGCCATCACAAATATAAGGTCTGTTTTCATTACATGGAATTTTGTGAAAGACAGCTGTGAGGAAGAGCCTACGGTATCCGGGCGGGTGGAGGTGGAGGCGGAAGCGTGGAGACACATGGCTTGGAGACATGAGAGACATAAAATCGATTTTACGATTACCCCGTTTTAAAAATCGTCCCAATTAAAAAAATTGGATTTTGATTTAAAATCGATTGATCGTGCAGCCCTAGTACAGATCACAAATGTACCCAATAAAGAGAAATTGATACTAATTAAACACAACAGATTATAAGCACCGAAATGAGTTATTTTAAACAAAAAAGTAAATATATCTGATAAATATTGTCATATGTCATTGAATAAAGTAAAAAGTATATATAAAATAAGAAGAAAAGAAAAAAAAAGATGTTAAGAAACAGAGAAGTAAACTCCTTATGTCTAGAGAGAAGATTTAAAAAAAATTTTTTTTAACTGTTCTCTGCTGCGCTAGTAATTAACAAACCCATCTAATCTATTAAAGGGCTCATTTTCATCTTAGGAAAACCTCTGGCACCTCAAGTGCACTCTCCCCTGCATGCATCAGCAACCCTGAGCAGCACCAGGCCCTCTTATTTTAGCATGCACATCCACTCACAGATGTTAACACATCATTTAAGATTTCCTGTTGTTGCCTAAATAAACCCCAACCTCCTGAAAAAAACATTACAGTGCAATGCAGTGGAAGAGCTGCACATCTTTTGTGGCTTACAGGTCAAGAACTAACATTTTGTATTGTCATCCACTGGATTATAAGACGATATTGGCTAAAACACTGTAATAGCAATGCCTCAAATGTATCTCTGCAGAGCTGCAAAGTCACACACATCCTCCATGAATCATTCCAGAGTACAACTAAGAGGAAATTTATTTTACTAACTTGCGGGGTGTGATTTATATTTTCAATTAAATCCCCTTTGATAGATTATCCATATGGTGCCGTCTCACAGAAACTCCACGTTCTCCTCAGTATGCAGTATGACATTGCAGTCGGAGATATTTGCCTTTCTCTTTGTAGGAGGAAAGTCCCAGGAAAATCTGTACTGCTATACTCTAGAAGTTTGGATATCCAATACAGTGCTCACTCACCTGTAATAAATCATTATTTTTTTAGGGCTGGCAGGTGCTGCTCGGCTAACCTGACATTTTCTTATGAAGCCTTTAATTCTGAGTGTCTTTCCAATGGTTGAGGTACAGGAATTGATTTTGCACTTCAGTAATATCAATTATTACCAGGTTCCCTAAGGATTATTCAGTTATCAGGTATGTTATCTTGGTGCACAATCCTTTTCCTTTTTGTTTAAAACAGCACAGCAGATGATAAATAATCATCTCTCCCAAAAATGTCTCTGACTAGTTAACAGAAGGATATTTGCGTGTGGTTGTTGAGGACTGAGAAAAAATATGCTGCAAAGAATCATGCTTTCTGCCATCTCAGAATACACCACCGACTTGAGGCAAATAGTATAATAATCAGTGTGCAGAAATGGAGTAATTGTTACACTGTGCTGTATTTTCTAAAGAATTTCCCCTCGTATTTCTCAAGATTATTCTGCTGAAAAGTTGCAACTATTCTGCACGAAATTAAGTCCTTTTTTTACTTACAAGTGAAAACTGCTGGAAGAAATGGTGTAGGCTTCATGTAAGCTGTGGGACATTTTTAGTATTGAGTGGGCACTGTCTTATTGACAGAAATTGCTATTGAATGATGAGAGATATTCTTTAACGAGGAGGCTCGGGGTCACCATTAGGAAACACCTAGGGACCCATCTGTCATAATTGAGGTGGACATTATGCTAATAATATGTCTGCTTTGGAGTTTGTTTGTGCTGGTATGACTAGGAACTCTCATATTTGAATGGATAATAATGTACAGACATAGAAAAATTATTAGACCACCTTACATTTTCCTCAATTTCTTGTTCATTTTAATGTCTGGTACAACTAAAACTACATTTGCTTGGACAAATATAATGATAACAACAAAAATAGCTCATAAGAGTTTAATTCCCATTGTGCTTGCATGTAATGTAATAAAAAGTATTGTTCGTCAGACTGACTTATGACTTATACTTTGGCAAAAAATGCAGCCCAGTGTGTTGGAAATAGACCAAAACATGTTATTACAAAATGTGCAGGCTGCTCTCAAAAGATTCATTACTATCTGGATTGACATTCCGATGCACAGATTTCGTTAAAGTTGTGAAAAATTAGCCAAATTTGTTTATCCAAAATGAATTGGGCCATTTTCAAGTGGCTCCCATTCCCTCACGAGTGATCCTGAAATTGTTCCGTCAATGCAAAAAGTGTCCTGTTTGGTTCAAGGATTATCTATGTCATCATGTTGTAACTATATCTCCTACAGTTTTTGTACATGAACACATCAAAAATCACATTCATTTTCAATGAGAACAACCGAAAAGTCGACTTTTTTCTGACTGCTACTGCTTCACCATACTTTCACCTACAGATGTCATTTAAACTTTAAAACACAGGCATTTCTGTCCTCTCTCCAGAAACGTGTTTATTTATGTCAGAAATAATTGTACATACAAATACAATGTAGAATAAAATAACCTTAAGAAAAATAAATGTAGTTCTTTATAACCAGTCTGGCTTTGGTATTATTTCTTGCTTTTACATCGCACCTAGGCACAAGTCCACCAATCTGGCAAGAGGCAAGCACACGGGTTATATTTTCTTCAGGAAATGTAGGAAAGTCTAGTTTCAGAGCTGAAATCTATCCATTTTCTATGGTTTTCTTGATAATAACCAAAATCACATAAGTTCTCATTGATATCTATAACATTGTATTGACAAAAACAGTGCTTTTAGACTTTCCATGTTTTCTTTTGTCTGTTTTAGTCACATGATACACACAGGAGTTAGTACTTGATTGCATAACCATTGTTTTTGATGACTTTTGATGGTATAATAATTTCTTCTGCAACTGTATTGTTCTGCTTGTCCGAAGAGAACTGAGTAGGGAGTGCCGATACAAATCCTTACTCAGGAAATGTATAATCAAGCTTATCTCTGGTTTCATAATACTTCACAGGGACTGGTTTTTTTTTTCTCATTGTGTTTTTCCAAGTTCATGAGAGTTTAAGTGTTAGTATTGCTGCACAGTGAAACAGTCATATCCCATCTTTCAGTGTCAATATCTTCACTTCCAACAACAGCCTTCTAATGCACTGAAAGACTTCACTGTTGACCAGAGTGTGCATTTTACAGATATAGCCGGGGTCTCTTCAATCACTGTAAAAGAAGCATTACTTTGTGTCAATATGAAGGAATTTTCTTTATATACTAAAGCAGAAATACAGTTATGGTTTCCAGAAAAGAGCTCTGAGTGCTGTTGAGATGTATGTCTCACCCTGTTCGAGTAATTCTAAGTTGAACTGAATGTAACGATAAGAAGATGAAAACATAACAGCCCTGATTATGTGTGATTGGTTCTTGGTCCATGTTAACCTTGATTGTCAGTGTGTAATCATTTATCTTATGTGGGAGTAGCTGTTTGTACTGCAGTGTGTCTGACTTTGTATTAGATGAGGATTGAACAAAAGCAGTTAATGATATATTTGTTTATCTGATGATGTGAAATGACAGTGATCCCAAGATACGAGGTTAAATTGATTCTTAAAGTGCATATTCAGAGGACCAATGATTTTAGATGGATCATAAATCCTCTGAAGGGCCTTTTCACACAGCGTACTCGGCTCTGTGCCGTACTTGGATATGCCGCACACCTTTCCGACAGTGTTGCATTAGAGCCTTTCCCACTAAAAGCCCAGGAACTTTATTTATCAGGAACTTATTGGGGTAAAAAAAAGTTTCTGGTAATCGTGTTTCCATTGTATATTCACTAAGTTTCAGACCCATGAATGGTTCCCACTATTCAAACAGGTTTTATCTGACCATGTACCAGGTACATTCATAAACTCAACTCTAGTGCAATAAAATTACACAGTTCTGTAAGTGGACGGTTTGGTTTAATGTTTACTGGTTGTTGAATCCTTTAATCCATCTGAATACACTTTAGGTGAAGTCAACTATCATTACATATGGTTAGTTTTTATTTATAAATGTTAGAACATGTATTTTCAACATCTGTCATTAAACTAGATGTGGTCCATCTTTCAGTGTGATGGATGGTCCTTTATTCATTTGTATTGTTTTATAGATATAGTCCAGGTTCAATCTTAAATTCACACTCATTTACCCAAATGAATGCATTTAATTCTACTGTATATACCTTAAAAAGTACTTATATTAGACATATTTGGATGCCTTGTAAATGAACAAACAATTAGGTTAGAATTAAATAAACATATGAATGGTTCGGTCTGGACCAGTCTGTTCAGAACACACACAGCCGGTCTGGATCTGATCTGTCTGTCTTGTTGCGCATCGTTCCCTCATACTTGCAGCATTGGAAAAAGACAGAGAGTCCGTCCAGTCCGTCCGATCCGGTCTGATCCCGGTTCAGCTGGAAATCACAAAACATAAAGAATAATGAGTGTTCAGTCTCTGGCGACAACACGAGTACATGCATGATTTATATTTAGCATCAGACTGTTTACAGTTAGCATTAGCATTAGGCTAACTCCACTTCTGGCCGTTGTGCCACTGACTAGTTAAAACATGTAATGACTGTATAGTGAATATTTGTGCCTTTGGTCACTGGTCCGTCGCTGTTTCTTGGTCATGTGTGTTGATGCCTTGTGTTAATATGATGATATTAAACTTATCTAATGCTCTGGGGTCCTTCTGCTGTGCATCTCTGAATGTCTTTCTCCTCCGTAAATCTGCTCATAAGAGCCTGGACTGTTGTCCGTCCATGTTGTAAATTCTCTTCTGATCAATTTTCCTAATTATTAAACGACGAAGCTTGTGTAAATGAAATAACCAAAATACAGTTCGCTACCATACAGTGGCTTAATGTCAGGTGAACAGAATGCGGAAATCGGCGGTCAGGTTACACAACTCCGCCCCTCAAAGTTCCAGGTAAATCTGAAAGTCACTAGTAGCAGCAGGAACTTTTTCTGGACTTCTTGGGTGTGTGGGTTAAATTTAGATGGGAATGCACTTTTTCAAAGTTCAGAGTAATGCTCAAAGTTCCTGCAAAAGTACCTGCAGTGGGAAAGGGCTTATTTACATACTGCGGCCCATATTCGAGTACGAATGGGTGTTAAGGGGCCGAAACACTAGGTGGCGATGTGGAGGGAATTCTGTCACTATGCAACAAACATGGAAGTCAGAAGAAGACAAACCCTTACATTATCAAGGGAGTGACTGTTCTGTTCAGTTGTCTACAATGGTGGCAAAACAAGCAATCCTGTTCTATCTGTTATCCTGTTTGAGGCAACATGAAGAAGAACGTACGACATCATTCTAGATAAATTTACCTTCAACAGTGGTGTTGTCCTGATGTTGATTAGGTCATTACCATAATCAGAGTCATGAACAGACATAGCATCCGGTCTAGTGCCTGTGAACCATACCATACTGGAGTCCATGCGGTCTGTATCTGAGTCCACCTTCTCATCTGGACTCCAACACGGTACTCAAGTACGGTATGTTTGCATTCACATAGATAAAATTAAGCAGACATGAGTCCGTAACGTACTCTGATACGGCGGACTCAAGTATGCTGTGTGAACAGTAGAGGTGTAAGAAAAAATCGATTCTGTCAAATATCGCGATATTTCATGAGACGATACTGGTATCGATTCAAAATGC
>JAPTGZ010000015.1:29069411-29081657 GCA_029814645.1 Fowleria isostigma | reverse complement strand
GGAATGTTGAATGGCACTTTTTATTTTTTTTTGGGGGGGAGGGGGGCTCCTTTCATTTAAAATTTTCAATGGGACTTTTTTGGGGGCGGGGGTATTTTACCTTTTGATTGGGTGGGGGAGTTCATGTTTATGTTTTTGTTCATCGAAATAATTGACTGTTCATTGTTCAAGAATTAAAACTAAAGTTCTACTCAAATCTGTTGAAATGTCATGGTTTTTAAATTGTATTATTTTACATGGATGTTTGCTTATGACAAAATAAAAATATTTACATTTAAGTTTGTATGTGATACAGTTTGTTTAAATTACCCCCAATTTCCATTTAATTCTCATAAATTCACAATAACTTCCACAAACTCCCATAATTCCCCATAGAAAGCTTCCAATTTGGAACATTTCCAAAATTCCCCAGCTTAACTTCCCATGGAAAGTTTCTGGAAAGTTCCCGGGAATTTACTGAAAATTTTCCACCCCTTTGCAACCCTACTTCTCCTTATTTGAAAGTTACTATAAACATGAGTTAATATGCATTGCTTGTCACATATGAATGTAATTTGTAATTATATAAACAGCCGTAAAGATCTACCCCATTCAGATGAAGGGATAACATCTGAAACGTTATTGATATCTTTATTTCATAGGTTGTGCGTAACTTACCTTATTTTTTAAATCATTATTTTAGAATAAAACGCACATTTTAAGACCAAATCCTGTCAAGATCATTCATTCTCCAACACAAATAGACACACAGAGACAGCCAGGAAATGACTTGTGGCCACACTTAATGTTTAATCAATACATCGCTATCGATCTCTTTTCTGGCTAACTATTACCCCTATTTACTCTAACTTTCCCCTGAATAGATCTATACCGCTAATACAACCACAAAATGAGAAAACAGACACAGGGAGGGGAAGCTACGAAGAAATAAGCAAAGACAAAAAGCCCCCCAAAAAAACTCCGAATGAATTAGAAGTGGAAAGCGGTGACACGGTCCTGTGCACACAAAGCAGCCTCCCACTACTTTCTAACTATTTCAAGCTCAATTATTACTTGTCCGTGCCCCGCAGAGTGGACAGCGGATAAGCCATTACGCTCATAACATGTGGATGACCAAACACATATGGTTGGTTGTATTCATTCACAATCCGTCTCTGGTCAAGCAAGGTCCCTCTCAGTCAAGTCATTTTCTTGGCGCGGCCATCAAGGTTACTCTGTCCGACGATGATTCAAATTAAACCCGCCGCTCAAATCATCCGCAGCTTTTAAATCCACTTTATCTAATATCTGTGCTCTCACATGGAAATCTCGCACATAGCCGATTCATTTGTATGTATGAAAGAGAGATCAGACGGAGGCACATGTAGAATTAATTTATTACAAAGGACAGAGACGCGGCACACACTTAAGTCCACCCGCACATCATCACGTATTAGAATAAAATACGAGTGAGAACGTTGGAATTCTTTAACCTCCCTTCCTGTTCCCTTAGTCCTGGTATGGTCATATTTCTGACTGTTCCACACAAATCTGATCAGATTCAGTACCTACGCACACTCATGCTTTTACTCATTCTTTCCGTCTCTTCACTCCCAGGTAGCCGGTGCTTTCATTTCAGCAGGTGGCCTCATATGAGCATCCACACACAACAATACAGGTCATGTCTGCTTTCCATTTCAGCGGGTGGTCGGCGAGTAATGGCAGCAATGGCTGAACATCGGACACTCAGACAGAAAGCAGGGGTTATCTTCGCAAACAACACAAAAGGGCCAAAGAGAAAGAGACGGAGAGAGGAGACGAGGCTCAAAGCAGGCCTTGAGAAGTCATTTGCTATGTGTCCTTGAATGACAAACTCTTGCTTTTCTTTGCTTTTTATCCATATGTCTTCCACACACTTTCTCCACCCACACCAACAGTCTGACATGCTACGTTAATTACCAAATGTCTTTCAAGCTTTCATTTCCTCTTCATGAGGGAAATTACATTTGTTTGCCTTGTTGAGTCAAGATGACAGGGAAAACAAAGACGAGAGGACAAATTAGAAGTGAGAGAGACTAAAAAGTCTCCTTTAGCTCTTTCAACCGACAAGCTAATTATTCAATAACAAAGAAAGTGACAATGAATTGCCAAATGTCAAAGAACACAGATCATCTCGCTTTGGTCCTCTTAGCTTTACCGTCAAGGAGTCTGACACAATATTTCACTATTTGTCCTCCAAAACAGAGAAACTAAGTGAGACCCTGACATTACTTTCCTGAACAAATGAAGGCATCTGCAGTAATTGCATGAAAACGGTGACATTTTGAATTTAGGACAGTTTCTCCTGTCAAGTTATGTGCATTAAACTCAATTTGCCATGTGCTGACCCTAATTTACACTTTCTACTCCCTACTTCATCATCATCATCTGTCACTGCACCTCCTGCTGCAGGAAACATCATCTATCTTAGGACTGAAGAAAGTTGATAAACTAACAGAAACATCTGGTATTGTGTAGAATAACTAACCGCTTTGCATATTAGAGCCCAAAGTACCACAGGGCTATATAAGGCTACATTCATTTAAGATTCAACTATGATGAATGTCCAAATAGGTTTCAACTGATGGTAAAAACTGAAATATACAGTTAAACGCATTCAAATACAGATTTATGCTATTATTTAGGGCTGCACGATGTTGGAAAAAATTAACATTGCAATTTTTTTAACCCTGCGATATATTGAAAAAATACTCAGGAGGATATAATAGCTGTGGTGTTGACGTAAATGGTCAAATAAATTAGTTGAGTTACCTCTCGTTGTGACAACAGGTGCAAAAACACTGTCCACACTGAACACGTGTTTCAATTTCATCCTTCTTCGAATCAAAATAATTCCAAATAACTGATGTTGCTTTTCTTTTTCGCACCAAGTCCTCATTTTTAGTGATTTTTCTCTTGTTTGTTGTTCATTTTTCAATGTTGTTACCAGCGACTCATTCCATGTGCAGGTAAGGGCGTGGTCGGCTTCGGCAACAGATTAATCCTATAAAATCATTTGTATCATATTTGCTACACCAGGTTCTGAGACCTTTATCTTATCAGTAAGATCAATACTGTTCTTAAAAACTTGTTAAATATAACCCAATACATGTTTTCTGCCCCCTGGTGGATTATCATCACACTACAGCCAATGGAAGGGCTTTTTTTTTTTTTGCCATTTTTAATATTGTTGCTATCATTAAATCATCCAACACACATTTTGTGAGAAAAGTCTTGAGCATTTGTCTAAAAGTTACATTAAGAAGAACACTTCTAATGTTATTCAGTTGAAAATTGAAAAATATTAAAATTATAATGCCATCCAAGGGAAAAAGTTTTGTGTAAAAAAAGAAAAAAAACACCTGAAATCTTGTGTATTTTCAAAATTTCACTGGTGAAATTTATTTTTGATTTTAAAGTTAACATTGTGGGAAAAGAGTTGCCAAAAAAGCTCAACGTATTAAATGTGATACAAAAAATATATCACAAACAAAATGATATGGCAAAAAATTCTTGTTTGGATTGTGTTAAAACAACTAATAAACATTTCAGGTCCAAAAAATTTGAATTTTGTGGCTAGTTTTTAATGGGTCAGGTTTTACAGAATTAAGAACGATGGTGATTGGTGGATTGTTGTACACAGTGTGTGTCAGGTACTATTGAAATTAAATGAGAACACATTAATTTAATTTACCTCCTATATTGCAGGACCTGCAATGTGACTATTGTGCACATGTACATTGCGATGACAAAGCTCAAACGGTATATTTTGCAGCTCTAAGTTAAACACATAAATATCTCCTCATTCTAACACAAGAATTAATGTAATATTTAAAAAAAAATCTCTCACAACCATACCTGCCCAGCAAAAGCACTGGATATGCATTAAAAGGCATTGACTAATGTATTGAATGGTCCCCCTTGATTCAAATGTAAGCAAAAATACACTCCAGGCATAATACAGTATACACAGTATGTGCTGACACATTATTTTCAGATTATTTCCTGTGCTTATCCAATAGAATAAACTTTTAAAATGGTTAAACAACAGTTTGAGAAAGGGGTTTGGACCTTCATAGTTTCACCTTATACGGTACAATAAAAATTATTAGACCATTAAAAGTCATCAAAATTATTAGACCATCATCAACCAGTAACACACTATTTTCATAGCTTATGAATAATGACAACTCCAAATGTTTTACTTTGATTGTAGAAAAGTAAATATTTAGGAAAATGTTTATTTTTACAAACTATATTTTTTCAAAAAAAGTGAATAACTTGAACAAATCTAGACAACATAAAGTGTCTTAAGAGAAGTTAAGGGCAATTTTAACAATGTTATGCCTAGTACGAAAGGTTTTGTATCTTTGTAGATCCATGGTGATCAGTAAGTTGTAATGCACATTTGTAAAAGACCAGCAGATGCATAATATTGTTAAAATTGCACTTATTTTTCTGAAGAAATATTAGGTCATTTATGTTATTCATGTTTTTTTAATGGATAGTTTGTAGATCTAAATGTTTCCATAAATAGTTTTGCTTTTTGCTATAAACAAAGAGAAATGTTTGGAGTTGACATTATTTTTTTAAAGGTTGTTATTGACTGGTACAGGCCACTTTATATCACACTGGGCTGTATGTGACCCCTGAACTGAAATGAGTTTGACACCCCTGGTTTAGTGCAAATACAGTCATACAAGTCATCAGAAACAATGGTTATGAAATCAAGTACTAACTCCTGTGTGTATCATGTGATTAAAACAGAAAAGAAAACATAGAATTCCTAAAACCACTGTTTTTATCAGTACAATGCCATAGATATTGCTGTAAGAACCTATGTGATTTTGGTTATTATCAAGAAAACCATGGAAACTGGATAGATATCAACTCTGAAATTAAACTCTTATGAGCTATTTTTGTTGTTATTGTTATATATGTCCAAACAAATGTACCTTTAGTTGTACCAGGCATTAAAATGAACAAGAAATTGAAGAAACCATAGGGCGGTCTAATATTTTTTCTGCGACTGTATGTGTTCCTGCATGTTTTTTCATTGACCTACACACAGTAGATCCTCTAATTACACTGTGACTGTTAAAAAAAGTGAATGTATGTATCACTTTCTCCACTATTCATATGCGCGATGTTGTTTTTTATGAGCGTGTAAGCCTCCCTTATCTGTGCTGAACTATAGTCTATGTGCTGAACCAGCAGCTGGCAGAAGCCACTTTGGGCATTTCAGATGGGTCTTGTATTGTCAGCACCCATAAAGATGACATGGGAGCATGCATACTGGTAGCATAGTCTGCTGCCATGTGTCATCTGTTTCTTTTGGGTCTGTCTGAGGACACAAGGGGACAGGATCTGATTCAGCTCTGGGACCACAGGCAGATCAAGCTCGGCAGGCTCATTGTAAGAGAAAATAAAGGTATTGAAAGCCTTGTTGGTACAGGAAAGCCAGCCACCCATTGTCCTCTCCTTCCACACCATTCTAACAAGGCTGGCACATACCCTTAAATAAGCATAGGCCTTGTTAAATGGTCATTACTGCTGTGCTCATCCTGACTTGGTGGATCGTTACACGGAATAGAGGCGAAGCATTGAAAATGCAGTGAATTATACAGGCCAGGGACTACTGCCTCTCCTTAGCTAAATGAGTCTCACATATGAGCTACACTTCTTGTCTGTTTTATTGGACCACAGCCAACCTCCTGTGCTATGACAAGCTAATTATGAATACATTGGATCCATATTCATCATATACGATATAATATCCTTAATGAATCGTGCAGATTAAAAAAAGGCTTTTGGAATGTGCATCCTTTCAAAGCTTTTTCTTTCTGTGGAAAGCTTAAGGATGTGGTAGTAGCGAAGTGTCATTATCATCCTCAGTGCCACCTGAGAGGGACACACTAGTAGAGTGCTCCTCGTCTTGCCAGAAATAAACTTCATTAGCACTGTGCCAGCTCGGGGCATCGGTCTGGCTTCATCCACTGTCATTCTAGAATGGGAAGAAATCGATCTGGGTTGTTTGTTAGTTTATGTTTCTTAAATCAAACATTAATTGTAGGGGTGGTCTGAAGTATAGGGTGCTGTGACAGTATATTTCTAAAAGATATTGAGGGAGAAATTGTGTTGTGGAAAAATTGCTGGTGGGAAAGCGAGTGACAAGGCAAGTTTATTAGTAAAGCACAATTCATACACAGAGCAATTCACAAAAATGGAAAAGAGACGATTAAAAATGCACAATTACAATGAAAACATAATCAATGAAACATATATAATAATCAATTAAAATAAAGTTAAAGAGCAGAGTGTAGATATAACCCTTTCAATTGTTCTATGCACAGTTGAACAGAGCTGATTTCAGCCTGGACTTAAACATTGTCAGAGTAGAGGCCTGTCTCACAGAATCCGAAAAACTCTTCCAGAGTTTAGCTGAAACATGGAACTGAAATGCAGCTTCATCATGTTTAGTCCTGACTCTGGGCACCAGCAGAAGACCAGTCCCTGAGGTTCTGAGGGTCCTAGGTGGTTCATATGGGACCAACATGTCATAGATGTACTGTGGTGCTAGACCATGGAGAGCTTTATACACCAGCAGAGCTGTTTTGAAGTCTATTCTCTGAGCCACAGGAAGCCAATGCAGAGACCTGAGCAGAGGACTAATACGGTCATACTTCCTGGTTCTAGTCAGGATCTGAGCGGCAGTGTTTTGGATGTACTGTGCTGTCTTAAAGCTCATTTAGAGAATTCAGTGAGAAGGCAGTTATATTAGTTCAACCTGCTGGAGATAAATTTATGTGTAACTAAGTAAGTAAGTTTTATTTATAGAGCACTTTTCACAGACAGGAGTTACAAAGTGTTTTACAGTGCAGATTACAAGTCTAATAGTCACCCATTCACACACACTCATACACCAGTGGGCGGTTGCTGCTATGCAAGGCGCTACCAGGCCTTACTGGATGCAACTTAAGGATCAGTGTCTTGCACAAGGACACTTGGTCATATGGACAGTTGGAGGCGGGATTCCAACTGCTGACTCTTTGATCTTTGGACGACCTGCTCTACCAACTGCACCACAGCCGCCGGTATAAGTCTGTTAAAGTCTGGTTTAGACAGTAAACCTCTGATTCTAGTAATGTTTTTATGATGGTAAAAGGCTGATGATGTTATTGATTTAATGTGGCTGTTAAAGTTTAGGTCTGAGTCCATCTGAGTGCGGTATTAAAATGACTAAACAGCAATGCACATCTGTGTCAAAGCTTGACACTTTCAGTATGCACTTTCTCGCTCAGAGTTGTTTTCTTTAAAAGAAGGGAGAGGAATTTTGAGATCCAGCATGCACAGATTGTGAGAGGAGATAGTTGCCCAATGGCAGGTTTATTGAGTACATCCTGTGAGTCAGACTATTGGTCTTTGAAGACTGACTGTATAGTCAGCAGGAGTGGGCTTCTAGAATTGTGCAAGCTTACTATGAAGGTCTTTTTAATAGTGCTGGGCAAAAATTGAAATCCTTAATCATGATTAATCGCATGGATTTACTGTGATTAATCACGATTAATTGTGAAGCTATATGCAGCGTTTAATAATTAACGTAAAGTGCATACTTCGCATTTTTATTTTAAAGTAACTATAATATTAACTTCAAAGTCCAATAACATTTGTTTTACAAATACTTCAAATTAAAATAAGGTATTTTTAATAACAGTATTGTTTTTTTATCCAAAGCACTGCTTAAAAATAAAAGTGAAATATTTAGTTTTCAAATACTTTAAAGAAAATAGTGTTTTTAGCAGTAGCATTGCATTTACACAGTAGTAGTTTAAAACATTCTTATATATCTCAAATATTGTCATAAAATATAAAACCAAAAGCTGTTACAGAAAATATTTACCCTCAGAGTCCATCATCATATTATAACCTTCTGAACAATTAACTGGAAGTTAACATTTAGAAATGTCTTTACTTTTTTGTGAACATTTTTTTTCTAATCAGGGCTCGTCATAAACAGTTCATGTCCCTGTTCTGTCTGTTCTGTTTTCATGACAGTCGAACCATGTGATTAATTCACATTCATTTAGTTATACCAAAGTACTGTTTTGAGCTGTAATCTGATTACTTGATACCACAGCCATGCACATCAATACTGGATCGATACTAATATTAAAAACAAAATAAATATGACATTTCATCAGTAAATAGATGAATCTGCTCTTAGGGTTGAACGTATGAAAGGAGTTTAATGTGCGGGCGGGTGGTGGGGGAGGGGGGGACGGCGGTGAAAAAGAAACTAGTCATAGGTGATAGGATCGCAAATGTCTGAGTTTGGATCCAAGTTAATATCCCTTGAATGACTGCGCTCTGTGACCCGCCTCAGAGAGCCTTCGACCAAACTGTCTGAGTGACAAGAGTTCATCTTCCACACCGAGGGAGTCTCAAGTCGGCGGAACCAGTTTATTTGAGATGGGTCTAGCTGCAGACGCATGGAGAAAGTGGAGCTCCGGCTATTTCCAGGTGTGAGTGACTGACAGGAGTCTTAAGCCCATCCCAGACTTTTCATTGGTTGAAAGGCCTGATGACGTCATGGTTTACCCATGTGTATTCACGGCACGAGACCAACAGACTTTCAAAATAAAATGAGTTATAATAAAATTCCATTAACAGCAATAAAAAAAATTGTCGGCGTTATTTAATGAATGCGTTAATAACACGTTAACTTGCCCAGCCCTACTTTTTAATCATAGTAACTGTAACGATGTCAGTCTGAATAAACAACGGATGTATTTTATGCTCAAATTTCATAAGACTCTAGTGAACTCTATAGCAGCTGTTGAGGCACAAGTTGCTGCTGTTGTAGTGACATGTGGCATTGGTAATGATATTTTCTTTTTCTGTCAGTTTTGATAAATGATGAAAAGCCAGACAGAGCCTCGCTGACACTCTGGAAAGTGCAGATGTCAAACTAATACTGTGAAGTTAATCATGTTGAAAGCAAATAGAAAACCTAAGTGATGAGATACACTACAAACAGAATTTTCCGGCGATAGTGTCATTATGTTTGGTACGCGTTCGGTGCAGGTAGAGATGGTAAAACCAGGCTTCTAAGGGAATTTCTTGCAAATAGGAAGTGCTTGCATGAAAGAAAGCATAACTCATTTCTATTGGTGTAAAAGTGTATCACATGGACCAATCAGAGACGTCCATACTGTGCTGTGTAATCTAACTAGTCATCTCAATCTTTTATAAATTTTGACTTAATTTGTAATTCTAGTCACTGAAAAGTGAGGAGAATTTTAGTACTGTATTTTCCCCCATTATTTTATTTCTATTTCACATTTGTACACAATTGAATAAATGTTCTGAGCTGTTAAAATGTTTATGTTTTGACGTGGAATTTTCATTTTAATTCCATTCAAACTTGTCCCCTCACCATGACAGTGACACAGACAAACTAAGGCCTTGGGATCAGGTTATAGTTGGCACATGCAATATTTCATAAAGAATGAAGGTGATATCCATTTGGTGTTTCCGTGCAGGTAAGAGGACAGTAGGAACTAATCCAGCTGATAGTATAAGGGTGCAGATAGTAGCAGCAATGGGGTTTAAACAAGCAAGAGGTGAGGAGTGAAGTAAGTCAGGCAGGTACAGGTAGATGTTCATGGAAACCATCACCGAAAGGCAAACACACAAAGCCACATGAAATTAAAAGTTGATATTCACAAAGCAAGAAATGAGGTTAACTTGATGGAATGAATTGGCAAAAATGACTGAAAAGAAAATATATTAAATCAAATTCAAACTTGTTTTTCCATGTCAAAATATAGCATTTAACAACCAAAATGTACTAGAATGCAGCATTTTAAGGTCTATTTTTCCACAATGTTCTTGAGGTGGGGAATATTACATACTTTTTTTTTTTTTGTTTGTTTTTTTACACACCCTATTCCTCCATTTCTGCCTAATACTCTGGAAAGAAACAAGGTTAACTTGATAGAATGAATTAGCAAAAAGGAGAAAGAAAATACATTAAATCAAATTCAAAACTGTTTTTACATGTCAAAATGTAGCATTTAACAAACAAAATGCACTAGAATGTAGCATTTAATCTATTTTCCACAATTTTTCTGGGGGCCAGAGGGGAAGCTACGCATGTTGCTTTTACACACCAGAATATATTACACACCCTGTTTTTTTTACACACCCTATTCCTCCACTTCTGCCTAATACCCTGGGAAAAATGAGGTTAACTTGATATAATGAATTTGCAAAAATGACAAAAGAAAATATATTGAATCAAATTCAAAACTTTTTTTCCATGTCAAAATATAACATTTAACCAAAATACACTAGAATGCAGCATTTAAGGTCTATTTTCCCACAATTTTCCTGGGGGCCAGGGGGAAGCTACACACTGTTTATTTATTTTTTATTTTTTTACAGACCCTGTACCTTCATTTCTGCCTAATACCTTGAAAGGGTTACAGTTGAATCTGTTCTGCAAAACTACAGCAGTGGCAGTATTAGTTAATTCCTGATCCTGAAATAACTCTATTTACACTGGGTGACATTTTTCTAAATAATACTTGCTCACTAATGGAGCATAAAAGGTGGCTCCTTATAACAATTAGGGGATGTAACATATACCTCCTCCAAATCAGTTGGTATTTATCAAGTTAAAATGAGCTCTTTATGACATGTTTGGTGGTATGAGTAAGCCGGTTTAGAACATGAATATGAAAATGAGTGTGAAAAATAGAGCTGCAGCCAGTTTGTCAAGGTGTACAAACGGCCTGAAGGACTGAGCTCCATCTAAGAAGCTTGAGAAAGCCTGTGCTTCTCCTGATGCAAGGCTAGCCTGCAGATAGATTGCCCGACGACTCCAGGCTTGTAGCAGCTCTGACTATCAGTAGTGACAGAGACCTCTGCGCCTTATGGCTGAGCAGATGTCCTCTCTGCTGCGCTTGATCCAAGAACGTGGCCTCTAATCAGTGGGATGTGTGAATTATTAAGAAAGGCTCTCATTTGTGTTTACTTCTCTATTGTTTGCATTTAACACTCTATAATAAAGAATGCAGTGTAGGAAGAAGAACCCATCAAACTCAGTAACCTATCACACTGCCAAACAAAACAATTGGATTATTAGCTTAAATTTAAGAAGGCACAGGAATGGTGGGCGAGTAGTGAGCTCCAACAGAGGCGAGATATCTGTGAGGCAGACAGACAGTAAACAACAGGTTCTGGTCTGCATTTCCCCATGCAGTGGATCCTCCCCATGAGCATGTGCTTCATATTCATACATGGCACTAGGGCTGCACAATATATATTAAAAATATTTATCTATATCATGATATCAGAGTGTGTAATATTCATATTGCAAAGATGTGCAACATCTATTTTTTTCTCCATTATCTCTGTTTTCCACACCATGGTACCAGAGTGGTTTTCTCTACCACTCTAATGGGATAGTTTTTCTGGTATAAAAACTAAAGTAATGCTGCTGCTGGTTGAATGTAAGTTTATATGTTATTAATGTTGAAAAGATGTGAATATTTTCAGAGCACAGCTTTGTTCAAGGCCTGAACACTTATATTTAAGGATTTTATTTTTATATGCAGTATTTACCAAACCAGGCATCAATACAATATAGTTTAGTTCAAGCTCTTACATGGTGATACTTTATTTAGTACATAGTACTTTAGTTATTATGAAATACATCCATGTTATTTTCACATTGTTGTATGTGAATAAAATGACCAAATATTTAAATTGTGTCTGAGGTGAAAGAGTCCAAAAAGGATTAGGCTGAAGCCTAACTTTATTAAACTAAAAAAGTGGCTTAAAACAAACCAGATCGGTCAGCACTAATTTTAATTTTATGCTTCTTGGTGTCTTTGTTGTTATCACTAGTGTGTGCTTATTGTCCTTTTTTCCAATACTTATGTTTATTTATTTTTATTTGTTATCTGTAATTTTTATTACTGTTATTAGTGTGTGCCAATTGCCAAGTTCTTCTATTGTGGTGTTTTGTTTTTGTTTTTTTTGTATGTGTTATCTGTAATTTTTGCTATTATAATGTTATTTCAGGGCGGCACGGTGGTGTAGTGGTTAGCACTCATGCCTCACAGCAAGGAGGTCCCGGGTTTGATCCCAGCACCATCCACAGTGGGACCTTTCTGTGTGGAGTTTGCATGTTCTCCCCGTGTCTGCGTGGGTTTTCTCCGG
>JAPTGZ010000015.1:29025194-29036156 GCA_029814645.1 Fowleria isostigma | reverse complement strand
TTTTTTTCATGGAGTAATATACATCAAGACATTGGGTGCAAAACATTGTGTACACAGTATACATGACACATTATTCTATAACACAAGTCCCCACTAGTAACACCATTACACTCATGACAATTAACTGGTTTCCTAACTGTTGAGCTTTTTTAATCAGAATTTACATTCATATTTTTCCTGTAAAGAGAGCAATATTGTTGTGCTTTAAGGCACTCAAGGTACAGAGTGTACTACACCACAGAGTAATCATGCTTCCTACAGCGTTGTACACACAGACCACTGAGAAACCAAATGGCACTGTCAAACAGGGGTGGGGGCGCATGGAAAAGGAGCGAAAAAAAGTCCCGCCTGGAGAAATGCATGTCCTGTTATGAGTTGGCTTATATAATGTATGTTATCATTACATAGTCCTCTGCAGTAGTTGATGAGTTTGCTCTGTGAGATCTTGTAAAACAAATACAAGCAGTCATGTTCTTGTCCCCTTGACCTGTAGGTTCCAACAGTCTCGACGGCGGTCCCTGGCCGTGCTATGCGGAGGGTAAGCTCAGTGCCTTCTCGCTCACACTCGCCAGCCTATGCCAGCGGTATGTCACCCTCCCGCGGCTCCCTGCGTACCTCAGTTGGCAGTGCCTATGGCTCACCCATCGTAACCGAACCCAAACCCCTCTCCAGCATCTTCTCTACTACCCTGCCCTCTGCCCAGCGTACTAGTACCACCTGCGGGGGCAGCGGCTCGCCCTACTCTACCCAGAAAAACTCCCCAGCTGCACTGCGACGCGTGGGCTCCACAAACTCCCGATCGGGCACCGCCAGTCGCACCACCTCACCTTATCAGGCTTCTGCAGGGTCATCATCAGGGCGCATGGGCTCTCCTCTGACAATGGTGGACAACATCAACCCCCCACTGACAAAGCAGCCGACTCACTCATCGTCTCCTGTTAGGGCTAGTATGACAGCTGTGCCCCAGCACTACAGCTCCACGCTGCCTCGCTCCATGCTCCACAGCACTGACCCCTACGGACCCCAGAGTTATGACATTTACGAGAGGATGACGCGACCTGACAGCCTCACAGGTGCTTGCACGCACACACAAACACACACACACTCTTATTTAGAGGAGCTCCACAGCCTGCTCAAACTCACAGGCTCAGATCAATACATAATGACTTGTGCTGCTTTTCAATCTCTTTTTTACTGTGTAGTTTTTAAATAAGAAAATAATCTAGGTAGTTCGATGGATAGTAGTACATTTTTGTACAAAGCGAGAGAAAATGGCATTTGGAAACCATTTTAAGTGATGCAGTTGTGTACTTCAGGTTATAGATTATAGTATTTGTGTAATGAAGTATGACATTTGAATTTGCACTGCATTCACACAGTTGTTGTTTTGGCTCAATTGCAGTTACTTATTCCCAGAACAATGTCTGCGTAACCCAGCTTGTGTAACTATCTTGATTGTGACCCTTTAGAAGAACAGATTTAAAGAGGAGCGTGTTGGACAGATATCGTTAGTGCTCTTTATTTCAACCCCCCGTTTAGATATTTGCTGTGCAAAGAACATGCAATTCAAAGATAATAATTACACTTATTACACAGCACAGACATCATACCACACGCGCACACACACACACACACACACACACACACACACACACGAGGTTTTCTGTATAGGAGGGAAGGGGAAAAGTTATCATTTCAATTTGCTGGAAGCTGAATTCCATCAAAATATGTGGTGGTATTTCAGTTTTCCTTAATAAGGAAAGAGGAATACTTACTCAGCAGATCACTGTGTTATTGTTGCAAGGTTAGTAGACTGTTTTCTGCTTGACTTCATGCTGCCCGGGGATATCCTCAGATGCCCTAGTTGACGATGACGTTCAAGGTGAACATTTCTCTTGTATTACATCAGTCTTCCATCTTTCACTGTGTATTGTGATGCATGTAGGTGATGCATGTACACATGAGTGTTTCCATTTCAACAGTTTAATTAGCACATGGCTGCGATAGCAAATGCCAACAGTTAGTGCTAGGGTTTAAAAGCAGCCACTGTAGTCTGGTTCTGGCCTTAAATCAGCCATGCAGCTGGGGCTTTTCAGGTGGTTGAAGAGTTTTCTAGTGTTTCCTGTTGTTGTTGGACCAGACAGCCAGCAACAGATCACTGTTCTCATCATCAGAGCACAGAAACTAGAGCCATTGTACAAATCAGGGAGTCTTTGACATTATTTTATCATTTTATGGTATGCATTGAATGTAGGGTAACTGCTCTGATTAGGCTTAATGGTGATAATGTACCTATCAGCTGATATGCAATGCACTTAACTTCTTTTAAAGCTTACTCTTGCCTTTTTCTGGCTACATTTTTGTGTTTCCTTGTCTGTGTGTGTGTGTGAGGGTTTTCTTTTTTTTTTTTTTAAATCTTATATCCTCTCTTTTACTCTCCCTATTTTATTTCCTTCCTCTCCACCCACCTAACTGCCCTCCCTGCACTGTCATTTGCAGGAAATCATAGTTTCCCTGTGCTGCTGAAAAAAGGAAAATGAAGACAAATTGTCCCTAATAATGTGATCATTGCGCTCAATGTCCATTTTAGAACACAGAGAGACACAGAGCATGAGGGAAAGTGCCATGTATCTGCATGTGTGACTCCTCAACCTGAAAGCAAAGCCGTCATAGTTGTATTAATAGTATATTCTATTTTTACATTTAGCCTTACTTTGATTTGTAATAATTTTCTGGTAATCATGTTCAGTCTTCTTGTTGGCTTTGTCTGGAGAGGGGTTTTGAAAATAATTTTAGTTGAGGAATGTAGTCAGCTGCATCCATTTAAGTGTTTGTTTCTCCAGAGCAAGCACGCGCCAAGCCGCCACCGCCCTCCATCTAGCCTCTGCCAAGTGTAATCTGTTAAAGCCACGGTGAGAGGGCTGAGGGGGGAGAATTAAATGACTATAACGCACCAGGAATGTGGGCCATTCATCCTCAATAGACAGCAGTATGTTATTTCTCCCTGACAATTTGCAGATGCTTTCTGAAGTGACTGCAGTCCTTTCTGTCGAGGGAGCAGAATAAAGAAGGCAGACGGATTAGGCTCTTCTAAGGTTGTTTGAATGTTACTACTTTCAGGAATCAAGCTGCTGAGAGGCAGAGATATGCATGAAGGCTCTCAGGCCACAGAGATTCTGTCCCTCTTGGCCCGGCAGTGCCAAAAAGACCTGTTCACGAGGCCAGCCTTTACATGCAATGAGAACTCTCTGATGGATTTAGACGGCCTCATTAACCCTTCTTTTCATTTTTCGGTTCTTTCTTCCTCTCCCGCTGCTACAATCGCTTTTACCCCTGTCTTTCCTCTACCGCTTCTCTCTTCCTACCTCACACCCCTCAAACCTTTGAACAAGAGAAGCCCGACTGATTTCCTGCCAAGCTGCTGCTAGTGGCTATTGTATGCACCGCTACAGATTGCAGGGTTTCCTGGGCGATTGAGTGTGCAACTACAGCATTATTCTGCTTTACTCTGTACCCGGCAAACAACATGTCTGCCATTTCTCACAAATCATAACACTGTGTTTGCTGTCAGGCAAGCCCTAGTGTAATACATTTGTGTGCAAATGTGTATGTAATATATTTAGCAGCTGCACTGGTTTGTTTAACACCGAGCCACAAGAGAGCACACTTAAAGGTGAAAAAGGGAGAGAGAAGTGCCTAAAACCCCGTAGGTTGCCCTAAAAGCATTGCATTAAGTGGCTTATTGCTTTTATTTAAAGGTTACTGGAACCGGCGCTTTAAAATGTCTGATGAAATATATAAACAATTACTCTTTCTTAATCAAACAATAATTTAACAGGCGATGCAGAGCCTGCTAGCAGCTGTGGAGTGGAGCTCACATTAAGCCCTAGAATTACATCAGATTGAGCTGATTGAGCTGATGGAGGCTGCTTTTACCCCTCTAAATATACACCAGCACACACATCATCTGTCAGATAATACAAATATCAAAAGGGTAAATAGGAATAATAATGTTATTTATTTATTTATATAGCACCTTTTAAAAACAGAATTACTTTGCTTTACAGGAAAGCCTCATACGACAAATAAAAGCAAACAAGCAAGCAAGTCGCTTTATTTATACAGCACATGTTAAAACAACAAATTAGTTGACCCAAAGTGCTTTAAGGGCAAAGGGAGAGTAAAATTTAGAAACCAGGGTAGAACATGGGCTACAGCTAAACAGAGCATGAAAATAAAACACAAGCTAAGGGAAAAATAATTTTAGAAAAATGAAGTAAAATTAAGATTCAAGGATAGGAATTTTCAATAAGCGCATAAGTTAAAATAAGTAAATAGATAGAAATCAAAACAATAACAACAACAAATTTTAATAGAACCATACAAAAAACATACAAACTAAAAGTATGAGTCATAAAATTAAAAGTAAAAATTATAACAAATTTATAGTTGTTTCTATATTCAACTGTTTGGCAACTGTCCCATTATATTCACTTTTAAATCATTTGTGTATGTCCAGTCGCAGAAAAAATTATTAGACCATCCAAAAGTCATCAAAACAATGGTTATGCAATCAAGTACTAACTCCTGTGTGTATCATGTGACTAAAACAGACAGAAAAAAAAACATGGAATGAATAAAAGCACTATTTTTGTCTGCACAACGTCATAGATATTGATGTAAGAACTTATGCTATTTTGGTTATTATCAAGAAAACCATGGAAAATTAATAGATATCAGCTCTGAAATTAAACTCTTAGGAGATGTTGTTGTTGTTATCATTATATTTGTCCAAACAAATGTACCTTTATTTGTACCAGGCATTAAAATGAACAAAAAATTGAAAAAATATAGAGTGGTCTATTAATTTTTTCCAGCAACTGTTTTTATAGCGCCTTTTGAAAACAGGATTACACTGCTTTACTGAAAACCTATATATAACAAATAAAAGCAAACTTAAAAACTAAAAAATATGAGTCATAAAGTCACAAAATGTAAAACAAAAGAAAAATCGCAACAAATTTATAGTTGCTTCCATATTCAACTGTTTGGCAACAAAGTGCATCCATTCACTGTTAAATCATTTGTGTTTGTATAAATGCACTCATCCCTCACAGCCTCATAAATAATTCTGTGCTGAAGTAAAGGGATGAGCCATCAATTGAATCTTTAAAAAAAGCTTTTATAGCTCCCTGGCCTTGTTTAGAACTCCTTTTCAGTACAGTCTGCTTTCATTTACAAGAGTTTGATTGTTCGTAAACCAAAAAAAACCCCATACAGGTAGCTAAAACCTTAATGTAAGGCCCGATACCGCCTTTACTGAAATGCCATCAGTGCTGCATAATTCCAAAAAAATACCTGAACACCAGGAAAAAAAGGCAAGTGCCAGCCAAGTGTGACCCAGACTTCATCCATCTGTTTCATAAACAGTAGTCATTAATAAATTATACCAGGAGAAATAAGCAGGGTCCTTGGTGAGCTGCCTTGTGCTTTTCAGAGCTTCATTTTTTTTTCTCTGTGAAAGTGTGAGGTCATCTTCAGCCTGGCCCCGCTGTCTTCATCTAAGAATCTTCACTCGTCTTGCCCCCAGAGCCCCACAGTCCCAGTGGAGGCAATCATGTTTATTTATTAATTTCCTCTGTCACAAACCATGACAAGAGCCCCTCATTTGGCTTGTTCTGCATGGTAGGATCGGTTGTTTGCAGCAGTCTCTGTCTGAGCTCATGCAGTTGGAGAGGACCCAGGTGACATTTGGCAGCTCGTGAAATGTGCATTGAGCAGTTATTTGCCAACTGTACGCTGGGCCAGTGGGGGTTTACAGTTTGTGAGCTTCACTGATGCGAGATTTCACATGAGAAACACCAACACTGACATGCATTTCCAGACAGCACTGAAAATGTTAGGTTTCAGACAAAACTTCACATTTTTTTTGTTTGATGGGAAAGAAAACCTGCAGTCTTTGTGTTTTCACTGGGTCCTTTCCATATCTGTGAACCCAGAAACCCTTCAATCTTTTTATATGGATTGTCTTTGTCATCTTTGTTGTGTACTGATTTCTATTATGGTTTTTCAGCTTTGAATGATGACGCATTGGAAAATCCATTTGTGGTGTTTTCAAATGTTAGAAACATGACATTTACATTGTGGACCATTATTCATGTCCTGTAATGCACGTTCAATCACATGTGGTATTTTGTATCCTGTCTTGAAAGCAGGGGTGGGAAGTAATGAAGTATAAGTACTTTGTTACTGTACTTAAGTGCATTTTTTAGGTATCTCTACTTGATTTTTTATTTTTCTGGCAACGTTCCTACATTTTTGCATGAATATTAGTACTTTATACTCCTTACATTCTCAGAATAAGCTCATTACTTTTTCAAACTAAACGAAAAATTCTTATAATTTTTTTTTTTTTTTTTTTTTTAACTACCCCTGATGTTTTTGCGGGTTAGCTGTAGGGTACCCAAAACAGTGCAGAACTGCGGTCTACAAGCCGATTGTGGATCAACCGCTGTCAAATTAGATGATCAAATTATTTTCATCCATGAATCTTCTTTTATTTTGTCACTTCCTTAACCGATACCTGTCCACATTTTATTTAATTTTACCCGTACCTGCGAAAATTCATATACTTTGTTTTACCCGTCCCTGTGTGTTTTTGTGGGTTACTCATTAGGTGCAGAATTGGATCACTGTGGGATTAGAAAACAGAAACTTTTATGATTTTGTCTGGTTAAATAAGTATTGTTTCATTCACGGCAAAAAATACACTTTTAGTTTTTGCTTGTGTAATTTATTACAATTGAGAAGTTGTACCGTTTTACTTTTGTTTAAGTAAAAGAGTTGAATCATTACTTATACTTTTACAAGAGTATTTTTTCACGCAAGTAGCTGTACTTCTACTTAAGTACAGAATGTGAGTACTTTTGCCACCTCTGTTTGAAAGTCAACATGATCCACATATGTTTTTTATTCTATGATTTATTTGTCTCTTTTTAGTTGGGTGCTTCTATGAAACTGGGTTCATTTTGGTATCTGGGACTTTTCCAGTGTTTTAGACCCAATAATAATAGATAAATTTAGACATAATTCCCCCCAGGATGTACCTAATGATGACTACGCAAAGATTAATGCAAAAAAAATGTATACTCTTGCTCTGAGCCATCTCAAAATTAATGAATAGGTCCCTTTTCCACCGAAATACCAGGAACTTTTATTATCAGGAACTTATTTACCTGGGTAAAAGAATTCCTGGTAATCTAACTTTTATGTTTTAGAGTAAAAAAAAAATAAAAGTATTTTTCAAAATGTTTACATTCACAAAAACATTTACAAACACTTCTAAAAATGTGAAAAACATGAACAGCATGAAAAAAATATTTTTAACATGCAATTTTAACAATTTATGCCATTTTTTTCCCATATGTTTTGTTACAAATTTCAGATCATGCTGATCTACAGCCACACAAGACATTTAATAACGGGCAGAGTATTGTTAAAATTGCACTTAATTCACATTTTTTGTGAAAGGCCAGTCTCTAAATGTAAACTTTTTTGTAATTTAACTGTTTTTACACTAAAAGAGAAAAATGTCATTATTTCATTATTTATAGGTCATTTTGATAGTATTTTACTGGTCTACCCACTTAAGATCGAAGTGGCCTAAAATTATTTTTGTCTTCTTGATTGTTAATATTTTCAGTGTAAATTATTATTTTTTTCATTAATTCATTTCGCGAACCAGATTTGAACATTTGGTGGGTCAGTTTTGGACCCCGGGCCGCATGTTTGAGACCCCTGTTATAGTTATCCTATAGACTTTTTGCTCTTTGGTACAATCTTTGGGCTTTTTTTTGTACATCTTAGAAATTAGCTGCTCTGGAAAAAAAGCTGTTTATTTTTCTTTTTCAACATTTTTCATAACTATATTTTAAATTCCTTGTTTTTCTTACATTCCAGCACAAAACCCTCATAGTACGGCCCTGAATAGTCCTGTTGAGGAAAGGCAGAGTTGAGCTGAAACTTGGGGCGTCACTGTTATTATTACCTTTACAGTTGTAAAATGACCAAAAATGTGGGAAAGCTTTCACATCTGAGGTTACCCTCCTGTTAAGCACAAGCTCAGATATCTGCAGTATGTGTGCTGGAAACACATTTGTGGAGGGGTTGAGGGGTGTTGTAGCTGTGGGTCTTTCTCATATGGCATCACTCAGGGCAACAGATTGTGCTGCTGACTCATTCTATTATTAGTGTTTCACATCTGGAATCTGAGTCAGACGGGACTTGCTTCTTACTGTCTCCATAGCCTGTTGTTATAGTGACCAGTGAGTTTTAATTGGAGTGCTTGAATGTGCTTCTTTCTCTTTGTGATGTGTTTTTGTGTTGTTTTTTTTACCAGTTTTCTTTTATTGTGTTACCTACCATTTCCTACCATCGCTACATTTTTCTCCAAACTCTTGTCATCTACTATGAAAATCACATTACACAGCTAATAGTCATCACATTCCCCAATATTATTATTAATTAGTGAGCTGCATTAAATGTTATTTGACATTAACTGTAACAACTTCACCGGATAAATTGCAGTGAACTGACAGACTTCTGCTTTTACACTGCTTAACGCTTTGACGCTTCAGTTACAAGAATGACATTGTAATCTCTAGCCCTTTTCTGCCAACCTCTGCTTGTCTGTAACTACTGCCCTTTCATCTGCAGGAATACGGAGTTCATACGCCAGTCAACACAGCCAACTGGGCCAAGACTTGAGGTCAGCCATGTCCCCAGATCGACACATCGCACCAATTTACGAGGATCGAACGTACCAGGGCCCGTTGTACAGAAGTCCCACCCACACCCAGCAGAGTACACTCTACAGGAGTGCCTCAGGTTGGTTTCTATTGTCATATTTTTTGTGTATTTTAAGATATCCGAAATGACAAAAACCTTAGTTTTCACAAAAAATAGGAGAGAAAGGTTGAACTTGCTTCTTGTGATATTTCATTGTTTCTGCAGGTCATTCAAAAGCATTTAAAGTCATTAAATAGATTTTGCAAACTGATACTGATGAGTCATTGCCAAATAGGCAATAGACAAGACTCGTCTACCAATGGAGTGAGGGAAACTGTTTTTTTCTCAACCAAAAATCTCATCACTAGCCAATTGGCAGTAGAGTAGATGCAACTTGAAGAAACATTTTTTGGACCTGCAGTTGAGTCCATATCAGTTAGGTGCAGGGTTGCCCAACATATGATAATTATAGTATTTGTAAGATAATTTCACCTTCTGTACAATCAATAATTCGAAAAATCTCATAATGTATGATAATTTGACCCTTTTCATACATGCTATTAGTAAATAGTCTGCACAGCGCCTGATGTTGTGCATGGTCTCACAGGCCTCTTTACAGCTAATCAACGCACGACGTAGCACAAGTGACGTACGCTGTAGCATGGCAACACTAAATGCAACAAGTTTCAAACCACCCCAGTTGAACCGAGAACTACACAAAAGAGGTTTTTTAAAACAGTGGTGTTAGTTTAAAGTCAAACTGCATTAAAAGACGTACTCTACATGGCCTGTGCTCTTGTTTTACTGGAGCTGATGGACGTGAGCGACATTGAATCAGGTATGTACTATAATTTTCCTCAAATATGATAATTTTAAGCATCTGGTATGATAATTTGTCAGTTCCATCTGGCAACACTGGTTATATGTACCATAAATCTGGAGTAGGCTGTAATCAGGTGAATGGAGAAAAGGTATATGAAACCTGGTGAAGATGTTTTTCTTGAAAGGTCTGTTTTACAGCTCACTCAACTACTGAGTTGGATTTTTATTGTTTCGGTTTATTTAACAGAGCTCTGTTTTCATGACAGACAGTTCCACAGGGTTCCCGCAGGGTCTTAAAAAGTGTTAAAAGTCTTGAATTTACAAATCTGCATTTAATACCTTTAAAAGTCCTTAAAATGGTATTAAATTTGATGTAGTGGGGCTTAAGTTATGTTGCCATAAACTTGTTTGCTGTATTGTGTTTAAATGTGTCTTGAAAATATCCAAACTGCAAAGGAAGTAACATTAGTCTACTCAGTTCCACCTGTTCCAACCCGACGATTTATTACCTCTGCCAAGGAGGTTGTGTTTTTGCCGGGATTTGTCTGTTAGCAACTTTACACAAAAACGACTAGACAGATTTGGCTGAAACTTTCAGGACATGATGGAAATGACACAAGGAACAATCGATTAGATTTTGAGAGTGATCCAACATTTTACTCCCATCCAAATGTGCTAATTCAGTTCAAATGGGTCTTTCCTCTCCTCTATGTGGGTGTGGGTGGGGCTACCTGCGCTTCACTTAGGTGTGTGTTTGTGCAGAAGGGGGAGGGGCCAGGTATGAGGACTGTGCGCTGTGCAGTCTGTCTGTCTGTCTGTGTCTGTTTGTCTGTTAGCAACTTTACGCAAAAACTACGGGACAGATTTTGAGGAAATTCCAGGATTTTTTTAAAGGATTCTTTGGCATTGGGAGATAGGACCATTTTCAGCATTTGTGACATTACCCCCCCCCTCAAAAAAAAAAAAAGTCAGGGAACCGATACAAATAAATGTAGGATTATTACTTTGGTGTTAGTCACAATATGGGGGGAACTAGCATGCTTGGCGGAGGTCTGCGCTCTCTGAGTGCTTTTCCAGTATTGAAATTAGGAACTAATTATCACTAACTTTGCAGCCCCCAACGATGAATATGTGTCTTAATATAAAATATTACCAAACATTTTACTAAATTGTAGGAGTCACAAATTTTTGCCAGTATGGCCATGAAATGGGCATTAAATCCTGTTCTAAAATGTCTTTAAAGGGCCTTAAATTAAATTGTAGAAACCTGTAGGATCCCTGGTTCCATCATGGTTGTGGTTAATAAGTTCCACTAACAGCACAGTAAAATTACTTTGTTTTATAATGCTTGAT
>JAPTGZ010000015.1:28990179-29001598 GCA_029814645.1 Fowleria isostigma | reverse complement strand
AAGAAAACATGGAATGTCTAAAAGCACTGTTTTTGTCAGTGCAATGCCATAGATATTGATGTAAGAACTGATGTGATCTTGGTTATTATCAAGAAAACCACAGAAAATGGATAGATATCAGCTCTGAAATTAAAAAAACTCTTATGAGCCATTTTTGTTGTTATTATATGTGTCCAAACAAATGTTCCTTTACTTGTACCAAGCATTAAAATGAACAAGAAATTGAGGAAAACATAGGGCGGTCCAATATTTTTTTTCCACAACTGTATCTGCCTGTAGCTTTTTTCTCAGTCATGTATCTGAAAGAAAGTATCTGTATGCATCTGAAAGAAGTCAGACAGTCTTGTTACATTTTTATCTGCCACATAGAAGAGTCTATACAGATACAATGACAGAGAGCACTAACTGGAACAATAACTCACTCAGGTCATGTACTATATTCTGCAAACAAACGTTGGCAAGCCGGAGCAAAAGCAGCTTCAAATTAGACACATTTCTATGAGTCCAAGTCTTGTCGGAATCTCCCTCTGACCACCGGCACACGTACACTTTAAATTCCAAAAGAGTCAGATGGTTTGTTTTCATAGTGGCCGTGTTCCTGAGCGTTAGCCGTCTTTTTAGCCCCGTGTCTTACAGTACATTCCAGCTTGTGCAGCATTACGCTCCTCCAAGGTTACCGGTGCCCTGCAGGAGTCGGCCTGTGCCTTAGTATAAGCCTAGCAGCAAGAGCCATCTAATTAGAAGAACATGCTACATGCTGGCTAATCCTTGACAGATGCAGCATCAAAGGCTGCCAGGACTCTGCATAATTATCAGTGGTTACCAAAAGTATATTTGAATTGGGTGAAGCGATATTATAATTTCTCAAGACTTTACATTATTTATATTTCATTTCAAATGATTGAGCCAATGCCATATGGAACTCCGCCCCATCCTTTTTTTTTTTTTTTTTTTTTTTCATTTCAAGCTAATAATCTCCACCCTGAGGATATTCTGCTTAGATGAAATTGGATGTGAAAGTCTGATACCTTATACAAGGGCTACAGCTTTATTTAAGAATAAGGGAGTATTTTCTCTTCCTTTCACCTCTGTGTTTAGTTTAGTTTAGTTTATTAGTTTATTTCGAGCTTATGCACTCCATGTACTGTGCTAATTACACATACATGTACAATATTCAATACTGTTCATATACACTTTGTACACAGATTTACATGGAAAGATTGCTAAAAGAGAAAAACACCATATGCACAAAATTTACGTGAGCAAGTCTACATAGAGAAATATACACAGGGAATACACATATAGAATTAAACATGGTGTATTAAGTAATTAGGTAATATCAACTCAAATGGATAGGAATTGATATAAATTATTATAAATATTTAATCACTTAACCCATTTTTGCTGTTGTTGTGTCTGCCACTGCTACAGTAATACTAATAATACTAACAGACTAGACTATTAGTATTGTTACTATATATTGTTGTATGCTTGTTATTACCATCACCATTACTATAATAATTAATTCTTGTCCTCCCGCCCCCTCGCCCTTCCTCACTTTCATTTACTCTCCCCCTCCCCTTTTTCCTATTGCTCCCTCAGGTTCATTAAATTCTTCATTGTGACATTATTTTTAATTTTTGTTTGTAATTGCCTGTTGTTTGTTGCTGTTGTTTTTTGTTTGCTTCCACTATGTCTTGTTTACTGTATCACTAATAAAAAGAAAAATCATAATTTAAACATGGTGAATATACACAGAAAAAATACATGATTATACATCAAGACTTTTACATGAAGAATCTGCATATAGAATTATGCTTAGAGAAGTCTCCATGGAGAATGTGCATATGGATCTATACGTATAAAAACAGACATGGAGAATATGTATATAAAATTATACATAGTGAATTATAAAAGAGAGTTTCACCTCTACTTGTTTCCATGTGTATGTCTGCGTCCACACATGCTGAGCTATTAAAAGCCCAAGTTGTTGGTCTGTGTGTTCGTATACCCTAACTCCACATGACAGCTGACAAAACTGGAGGTTTGCGTGCCTTTGTTTTTCTCAGTGCCTGCGTGTTTGTGTGCGCATTTCTCCACAGGAGTGCTGTGGAATCTGTCGTCATGTGACGCTGTCAAGATGACAATCATTCGGGACGCCTTAACGACTCTGACCAACACTGTGATCATCCCTCACTCTGGATGGAGCAGCTCCTCCTACGATGACGACCACAAGCTGAAGTTTCACTCCTCACTGGTGCTGAGGAACACCACGGGCTGTCTGAGGTAACACACCTGATGAACACACTTGGCACTACTGCCCCACTGTGGACAGCTGAAGCTATTGCATCTAGTCTGGCTTATGGCCCGCCCCCTTTTTAACCCTTAAGGACCCAGTGTGACAATTATGGTACTTCCTAAATATTTTTTTCTCTATATTTAACCATTGTTAAGTGGTTTATTGCCATTTGTTGTAATATTGTCTTCTGTATTTTGTGTTTTTTTTTACAATCAAAATCAGTTATTTTTGAACATTTGATTTACTAAACATGTAAGGTGTAGAGCAAAATTGATTCACCAGTTTTACCAGTGAATCAATGTTGTAGAAGATCATGATGGTAACTATGTAGCCTCTGAGCTTCCAAATGGGTCACATATGATGACCATGAAAAGATGAATAACTGCATTTTACACCAATTATTCACATGGATTAGTGGATCAACGGGCATTAAATAGTTTATATCAGTAGATGATTTTGGTTGTTGGTGGATGTTTGGGTCTTTATGGGTTAAAAAGATTAAATATAGAGAAAATTTAATTTTGGAACTGACACAAAAGTAGCACTGGGTCTTTATGGGTTAAGCAGCAATGTGAATTTAATCAGTGATGTCCTGCCCTTTAGCACATGTCCTGTCCCTAGCAAAGAAAAAAAATGGACAAATTCCATTCTTAAGTCTGACATGACACCCATATATTCTCGACATCTCCTTAGATCAGACCTTTCTGGGATGGTATATTTACCGCTGTGAACGCAGTCTTTAACCAAACATTTTCTAAAGAATGAAAGTTTGCTATTTTAGTTGTAATCTCAGAAAGTTTAGAGGGAAGTAACCGAAAACATTTACTAATGATAGCCATTAAATGCATCACTATCAAGTGGTTGAAACACTTATAACATTTGGATTGAGAAAGTGTGGGGAATCTATCAGATGGAGCAAATGACTTGTGTACTTAGAATTTAAGGAGAGATATTTCAAACAGATGAAGTCCTATAATTAACCTTTTATTGTAATAAGCATTCAGATTTGGTCGTTTAAATGTATGTTTTTGGGGTTTTTCCTCCCCATATTTTATTTCCAATATTGGTTTCATTTTAGTGTCACTCATGTGTCATTTGTGACTAATTTTAATAATTCCTACTGCAGATATCCATATTCCTTCATATTTGCCACATAGGGGTGTTTTGGGGTTTTTAAAAACTTTTTATTTTTCATGTTTAAATTTTTTACGATGCAGTTGAACATTCCGTAAGACAAAATCCACATCAATTAACAGGGGAAAAATAAAACATACTTAAAAGCACCGTTACACAGCTTTGACAATTACATGAATGTACATTATAATAAGAAATTAAACATAAATTAAAAAAATGAAAGATACACATAGGTGTTGTTAGTGAGTACAGGAGTATACATAATAAAAATAAAAACCACCAGATTAACCTTGTGACAGTGCCAATTTCCTTTAGTTCAATAACCCATGAGTTATAGATTCAAGTACGGTATCACAGGATTCTTTTGAGTGTATAGTCCTGTTTTCATTTGAATACATGCAGTCGTTTTTTCCATTATATACACTTACACGGTTATGGTTGGTTAATGTGTTCCCACATATAGGGCTGTTTGATTGGACATGTTTATATATGTAAAATGCCTCATATATTTGTATGAGCAAAACTAAATAAAAATGCAGTTTAAAGTTGTAAGCCCTACATGATAGTTTTAATATCCAACACCGTTCTAAACTAATGTAAAGGCTGGGCATGTTTGACCAGCTCCGTTTCTATTTCTAAGCCATTTCATTTGTTATTTCACAAACAACTACAATCAAAGGTGATGAAATATCCCGAGCCTTTCTCCTCGGGCACCGTCCTCTGAAGACTGTTGCCGGAGCCCATCCTTTAATTAGTGACAGCCAATTGCACTGAGCGTGTGTGTTTTATGCATAGACGATAACACTGTGTGTGTTTATGCAGTCTAACTTATTTACTCAGTAATGTGCCGTAATGACTTCAGTCAGACCACACACAGCCTTCATACATTATGGATGGTCTGTGGGGATCGTTAAACCCACATTACACATGGCATGAGACGCACACAGCTGTCATTTTGTGTATTTGCATGTGTCCACTTGTTTGCAGAGTAAAGTCCTAAATCAAATACTTTGTGTGTGTGTGTGTGTTTTGAAGGAACCTGAGTTCAGCCGGTGAGGAGGCCAGAAAACAGATGCGCACTTGTGAGGGCTTGGTTGACTCATTACTCTACGTCATCAAAGCATGTGTTAACACCTCTGACTTCGATAGCAAGGTATGTATGAAGATAACACATGTACAGTCGCAGAAAAAAGGATTAGACCACCTTATGTTTTCTTTAATTTCTTGTTTAATGCCTGGTACAATTAAAGGTACATTTGTGTGGACAAATATAATGATAACAACAAACATAGCTCATAGTAATTTAATTTCAGACCTGATATCTATCCATTTTTTATGGTTTTCTTGATAATAACCAAAATCACTTAAGTTCTTACATCAATATCTATGACATTGTACTGACAAAAACAGTGCTTTTAGGCCAGGGGTCTCAAAAGTCATTTTAGTTCAGGGGCCACGTTTAGTTTAGTTTAGTTTTTATTACTTACTATACTTTATTTTGAGCTTATGCACTCCATGTACAGTGCAGATTACATATACATGTATAATATTCAATACTGTTCATATACATCTCAGTTATGTGTACATAGATATACATGGAAAGATTTAGGAGCTGATTGATATCTATCCATTTTCCATAGTTTTCTTGATAATAACCAAAATCACATAAGTTCTTACATCAATTATCTATGACATTGTACTGACAAAAACAGTGCTTTTATTTAGGCCAGGGGTCTCAAAATCATTTTAGCTCAGGGGCCACATTCAGCCCAATATGATCTGAAGTGGGCCCATCCAGTAAAATAATAAGTGTTGACAAAAAAAAGTTAAATCACATTATAATAATGTGTACATCTACAAGCTATCCTTTAAAAATGTGAATAACATGAGTAAAAATAGATATCTAAAAAAAAATATATATAAGTGCAATTTTAACAATATTCTGTCTCAGTTTATCATTTACACGTCTATTTGAATGTACAGATGGCAGTTGATCTACAAATACGCAAAACATTTAACAACAGACAGAATATTGATAAAAATGCACGTAACATTTTAGGTTTTTACTTATTTTAGGTTACACTCTAAGGTTGTTACATCAATATCTATGGCATTGAACTGACAAAAACAAGGCTTTTATTTATTCCATGTTTTTTTTGTGTGTCTTTCAGTCACCTGATACACACAGGAGTTAGTACTTGATTGCATAATAATTGTTTTTGATGACTGTTGATGGTCTAATAATTTGTCCTGCCCCTGTACATGATGTCTTTCTCTCTTTGTGAGTCATCCTGGTGACATAATGCCGTCCTTAGCCCTTTACCATCTGAACTGAACGCCTGAACCTAACCCTAAATCCACCCCCTCAGCCTCCAAACTGTCCATAAACGTCCTCACAATGCCAAAATACCCTCTCAAACATAGACCAAATCCTTCAATTTCTCCTCACAAGTATACAAATACCCATGCGCACACAGAGTTAGCTCAGAGGAAAACATGCTGCCATATGATAAGAGGCTCTGGGGAAATCCTCCTTACCCCGCTTAAATCATTTTATTGCCTGTGTCTAAATGATGCTCACAGAAGCTGACAGCAAGTAGCAACTGTTTCATGTGCCTCACCACCCAAGGCACAAACCAATTAAATTACGATGATAGACATTCACAAGGCGGCTTATCGACCTAGTATACAGTATATTTACATGTTGCCTTGGTACCAGTGGGGATAAAATCAATCTCCCAGCCATACTTTTATGCACTGTAAAACTACTTGAAGAGTCAAGTGGCTCATTTGTGATGTGAAATTCTATCCCCTGGGACCGGGCCCCTCACTTTTGTCAAACATATATGCTCATTGACATTCTGCACAGAGCTCAAACAGCATGGGATTAAATCCATTTGCCGAGGTCCAGATATTGGTTCTAACTAGAGGCCCTTGGGTTCCATAACTAATTGATTTGAAACACATTTTGGCTGTAGATGTGGTAGTGCTCTCCACAGAGTTTATTATATTGTAGCTTTTGTCACGGTGATTTAAGAAGCCGCCGCTACGACTACCCACCCAAACCCGTGTCTCTCCTGCCTGTTAACAGATCGTGGAGAACTGTATTTGCACTCTAAGAAACCTGTCATATCGTCTGGAGCTGGAGATGCCGCCGTCCCGACTGTTGGGAGGACACGAGCTGGACGGCTTACTGGGCTCTGAGTCACCCAGTAAAGAGGTGGACTCCAGCTGCTGGGGCCGCAAGAAGAAGAAGAAGAAAAAGAGTTCACTGGAGGACACGGTGAGTGTGGCGTTTTAAATAGAAATGTTGAAAATAGTCTCTCTTGGTTCCATTCATTAAAGCAGCGGTGGGTGATATGGCAAAAATATGTCATGATTTTTAAAAATAAAATCACAATCTCAATTTTTTCATGATTTTTGACATTGATCTTTGAGACTAATTTCATCTGTTTTGTCTCTGTTAGCTCTTTCCACCGTTTGCTCCTCTTCTCATAAAGAGTACCTTTACTCAGTGCTTGTGTTTACTTTTGTTAGTGCTACCTGTTGCCTCTGTGTGGTTGGTCTTCTAGTAGTTAGATTGTGTAGGCACGCATCGATTCAGGTTGAACGGTTGGGCTACTAACGGTGTGAACATACATGCAAAAAGATTATAATGCGCACAGAAAAGTGATGTGTATTTTAAGCTGGGATAGGCTCCATGCGACCCCCATGACCCTAGAGATGATAAAGCGGGTTCAGAAAATGAGTGAGTGATTCCCGTTGTGTTTTTATTGTGTATTTTAATTCTATCTTGATGTAAAGCACTTTGGTCTTCTTTTATGTTGTTGTAAAGTGCTATATAAATAAACTTTGATTTTTACATATTATCACATTGCCAGGTGATTGAACAGGTTCATAGTTTTGCCATCTGACGTGCTATCTGTGCAAATTACTGTTGTTTTGTTGCTTTGTCACTATAATTAGTTGTGTTTTCTAAGTATTCTTCTCTATATTAAGTACATTTGTGTTCTGTATGTTGTGTTAAAGTTTGTTTTAGTGTGCTAATGGGTGTTTACACCTGATTTCTCTGATATAATTGTAACCATTCATGTCCAAGTAGTGAAACTGGGGGTGGGATAAATAAGCTTTACTTCTTCTCACTGCCTTACGGGCTACTAGGGTTGTATATTACTAGTGGATTGTTGAATATATTATGTATATTTGTGTACACTTAATAACATGTATACAATATGTGGATCTAGTGTTGTTTCTGTTATTGTGAACAATATTATACATAGAGTGCACAAGTTCGAATAAACCAACCAAACAAAACTTGGAGAAAGGTCAAATCAATTCCATATGATGGAAGTGGATTTCTTTTCTTTTTTTTTTTTTTGCTGTCGGCCATAACTCCCACTACACAATGTAAAATCCATGTGACGTGGACGGGAACTAATGTGACACGTTTGTGCATCAACTTGCAACTACATCCAGAGCCATTGAGTACTCTATGGCTCTGACATCATAGTCGCAGAAAAATATATTGGACCATCAAAAGTCATCAAAAACAACAGTTATACAATCAAGTGCATACACACAGGAGTTAGTACCTGATGGAATGTCTAAAAGCACTGTTTTTGTCAGTACAATGCCATAGATATTGACTTATGTGATTTTGGTTATCAAGAAAACCATAGAAAATGGATAGATATCAACTCTGAAATCAAACTAATATGAGATATTTTTGTTGTTGTTATTATATTTGTATATTTAGTTGTACCAGGCATTACAATGAACAAGAAATTGGACAAAACATAGGGTGGTCTAATAATTTTTTCTGCAACTATTATAAACGTTTCTCTGATTTCTGCTTTGTCAGACCACCAATACGTTCTAATCCTTCATGATCTAATATTGTCTGAATATTTTTGTATTCGTTAGGAACTTCAACGAGAAAGATTAAAACCACTGTTTGACTGAACTTTGGTGATTGTTTGTTCAGTGGGACGGCGTTGGACCTATTCCAGGCTTCTCCAAGTCTCCCAAGGGTGCAGAGATGCTGTGGCACCCAGCGGTGGTGAAGCCTTACCTGACGCTGTTGGCTGAGAGCTCAAATCCCGCTACTCTGGAGGGCGCTGCCGGGTCCCTTCAAAACCTTTCAGCCGGCAACTGGAAGGTACAGTACCAGCGTCTGTGTGTATGTGTGTACTCGCATGAACGCACACGCTCACTCCTCATCTGTGGACACTTTTAGATGTAATGTCCACCCAGATAAGGCACGGGGTGAACCAGTTCAAACATTTTTAGCAGCTGATCTCCTTTGCACGGCTCAAACTGATGTCAGGTCTTACCTCAGGCGTGGCATACTAATGTGTTCAGCTCAGGTTTGTCCATCGGGTATCGAGACCTGTTTGCAGTTTCAGTGTCTCTCAAATCAAAATAACTTTATTGTCTGTTCCAGATAAAAAAACAGAAATTCGTCTTTGTCATGGCTGTAAAACAGAACTGAAACTCACATTCAGGCATTAGAAACCCTCCCACACAAATACAGATTAAAAACAGGTTAAAAACACATGACTAAAAACAGTAAAAAAACACTAAAAACACAGTGCAGTTCATTTTATGTTATTGAGAGCAGCTATTGCAGAGGGAATGAAAGATTTCTTTGTGTTGTTTTCCTTTTGTGCATCCAGTTTGCAGCTTATATTCGTGCAGCAGTGCGAAAGGAGAAAGGACTGCCCATCCTGGTGGAGCTCCTGCGGATGGATAACGACCGGGTGGTGTGTTCAGTCGCCACCGCCCTGAGAAACATGGCACTGGATGTTCGGAACAAGGAGCTCATAGGTGAGGAGTCACACGGTGAAACTGTTGACTTCACAGAGTCTGATTATAGCACAGTATGGTAGAATACAGTCATAAAACCACGGTTTGTACAGGTGCTTGAAATCCTTGAAAATAATTGAATTTCAATGTTGTGTTTTCAAGATCTCAGAGGTGGGAAGTAACTGTACTTAAGTAGGTTTTTTTTAGGTATCTGTTCTTTACTTGAGTATTTATTCATCTGGTAACTTTTTACTTTTACTCCCTACGTTTTTGCATAAATATCTGTACTTTATACCTCCGTACATTCTCAGATTTGACTTGTTACTTTTTTCAAATTAAACGGATGTGACAGTACGTAAATAAAATGTCGCTTCATTCACTGTGGAATTAGAAAACGGAAACTTTAATGATTTTGTCTGGTTAAATAAGTATTTTTTCATTCATGGCAAAAAAATGCAGTTTTACTTTTACTTTTATTAGAATTGAGAAGTTGTACAATCTGAACTACTTTTATGAGAGTATTTTCTACTTAAGTACAGTATGTGAGTATGTTTTGCCACATCTGCAAGGTCTGAAAGTGCAGAATTTTAGTTTAAGTGCTTGCAATTGTAACTCTATAATGAGGTTTATTTATTAATTTTTAATATTACACTCTGCAAGGTTAGATACCAAGAAAGGTGATGCATTTTGAAAAATTAAACAATATCAAAAAGTGTAATTCCTGGCTGCTCTCATGTCAACTCCAGGTACATTTTTAATCTTTGTCTCAGTGTGTGTGCCTGAAAAATGCCAAGTGGCTTCCCTTTTTTTTTTGGATAAAACCTTGTGTTCTCTTTTAATTTCTAAACTTTTTGCTATATATAGATATTTATAGCATAATACAGTGTACATCATTGTGATAAAAAGTGAAAAAAGTAATCCTGAGTAAATGTATTCTTGTAGATATATATTTTACCCCAGTGATAAGGTGCTGTGCTGGAAAAATTTGAAAATAACCCTGAAAATTACTTGAATTAGACCTTGAAAAACCCTGAGAAATATCCCAAGTAATGTGCTCACCATGATTGTACTTGATCTAACAATGGGAATTCTATGGTTATATTATGTACTAAAGATGTGATACACACACACACACACACTTATATATGTAAAATAACATGCACATAATGTATTAATGGGCATTCAACTCTCATTTAATGACTTATAAAAGTTTTTATTGCCACATTATGACGTCATACTCAACTGGAAGACAAAACAAGGCTTTTTTTTCCACTGCTTGCCAATTATTTTTACCAGTTGTTTAGCAAAAACACTGGATGGTTGGTGCTCAGTCGGTTGCGGTAACAAACAAGGAGACAAGCCAGGGTTGTGCTTCTGCAGAATCCCACCGGAGAAAGAAAACCCAGAGATGCTGTCTTAATGTACCTCAAATATTGCTGCTTACTGCCCTGCAATGACCCTAATGACCCACAGATGAGCACTAGGCAGCTAGCTATCTAGATTTTTGTTTTGTGGAATAGTTGTATTTCATGATTTAATTTTTTTTTGTTGAATTTTTTTGAACAGTTGTATTTCATAATTAGATTTTTTTTTTTTTTTATAGGTGAATGTTTTGTTTAATAAAATTTTTTGCACAGTTTCATACTGTAAATTATTTTCAAAAAATATCTAATATTCTTCAATACAATGTGTTTCAAATTTAATTTTAGAAAATTAAATGTTAAAAAAATTCCCTTCACAATACCGCTGATGTTTCCCAGCTAAACATCTTCCCAGGTATGTCGGCTACACACAAACGCACTTCCTGATTGTATTTTGAAGTTCAGCCGCTCATTCCGATGTCCAGTGTGACGTATGAGTGGGTGAACATTAGATCAAGTGGCTCGGTACTCCATTGGTTTTGCCTGGTCAAGGTGCTATGTCGAATGTTTTTATATTGAATTTGAAACGCATTGTATTTAAAAATATTGAGTTGTTTTTTTTTTATTATTATTATTTTGAATAATTGAAACTGTAAAACTTAGATTATAAAAAAATGAACTATTAAAAAAATTATGAAATATAAATATTAAAAAAAATTCAACTATAAAAAAAATCTAATTATGTTTAGTTTAGTTCAGTTTATTTCGAGCTTATGCACTTCATGTACAGTGGTAATTCGTATACATGCACAATAATCAA
>JAPTGZ010000015.1:28924378-28945404 GCA_029814645.1 Fowleria isostigma | reverse complement strand
CTACCCTTTAAAAGAATCAGAAAACATAAACAAAATGAAATTTATTCAGAAAAAAAGTTTGGTTTTTTTTTTTTACAATTTATACCATTATTTTGCCTCAGTTTTGCATTTTCACATGTTCATTACAAGGCTTTATATTACAGATCACGGTGGATCTACAATCACACAAAACATTTAATAACAGGCAGAATGTTTTTAATGTTACAGGTAATTCACATTTTTTGTAAAAAAGAAAAAAGCTAGCCTGTAAATGTAAATGATTTTGTGTAATTATACTTTTTTTTACACTAAAACAAAGAAAAAATGTTATTATTTAATCATTTATAGTTTATTATGATAATATTTTACTGGTTTGACCCCCTTTAGATCGAATTGACCTATAATTATTTTAACATCCGTGATTGTCAATATTTTGTGTAAGTTTTGTATTTCACTAAATCATCCTGCAGGCTGGATTGGACCCTTTGGCGGGCTGGTTTTGGCCACATGTTTGAGACCCCTGCTTTAACGTCCTCCAATTCAGGAGTGTAATATCTGGGCATGTAAATAGAGAATATAACTGTTTTTATGGAGTATGTGCTGCAGTCGACAATATGCATTTGTAGTTTAGACATGGGCAGCTTGGTTGCAGATGCAGACAGCTTTGTTTCTTAGCTGATCAGTTTCTAATCAACAGTTTAACACCGCTGCTATTTTAATCATTCACTAAGTGTAGTTAAAGAGAGGCTAAGAATAAAGCTGACACTGACTAGTGGATGATGGCATTTTATCTACTCTGAGCACCAGCTGAATACCAGTGTAAAGCCTTTTTCTCACTCACTGAACTCAGCCCATATACATTTACTTCCTCTGAATCCTACTAAGATCCTTATAAAGTAACGTAACCGTCTGACCTACAAATCGAGTATGAGGAGAGTCTCCTCAAGTGTTTGCGGTAACTTCCTGTAGACTTTAAACACTCCTTGTTAATGTTTTACTCTTAATCAAATACCGAGCGCCCTGGGAGGCAAATATCGAATCAAGTCTAGGAAACGATGGCACCGCTTTATTTATTTTTTACTCCAGCTGTAAAGAAATCAGTGACAGAGTGATAAACTGAGTCAGCTGCAGTAGCGGTAGCAGTAGTCGATAATAATAACCGAAACTCTGATTAAAATAAATAAATAAATAAAAGGATTATCGTCATCCGGAGATGGTTGTACAGGAATATTAATGTAGTGCATGGAAATGTTGAGAGAGTTCAAAAAAGGACTGCACGATATTGGAAAAAACTGACATTGGGATTTTTTTAACCCTCCTATATACATGTATATATATATATATGTATATAGGAGGATATAATAGCTGTGGTTCCGATGTAAATGGTCAAACAAATTAGTTGTTTCCTCTTGTTAACAGGTGTAAGGCACTGTTGACAGAACGTGTGTTTCAGTTTCATCCTTCTGTAGCCAAAATAATTCCACATAACTGACGCTGTTTTTCTTTTTGGCACCAAGTCTTTGTTTTCAGGGATTTTCTTTCTTATTTTCAGTGCTTTTATTTTTTGTTTTAGGTGATTTTCCGATTTGTTTTCGGTGTCTTTCTTCTTTGTTTTTGGTGGTCTTCGTCATTTTTTGTGATTTTTTTTTTTTCTTTGTCTTTGGTGATTTTCTTCTATGTTTTCAGTGATTTTCTTCTTCGTTTTTGGTGATTTTCCTCTTGGTGCTTGGTGATTTTCTTCCTCATTTTTGGTCATTTTCTTTCTTGTTCGTTGCTCATTTTCAATGTTGTTACGAGCGACTCACTCCATGTGGAGAGGCATGGTCTGCTTTAGCAAATTGATGAAGAATGGTTGTGATTGGTGGATTGCTGCATGTGACAGATACCCAGATTGAAATTAGATGAGAACATATTGAGTTCTTTTACCTCCTACATAACAGGACCTATGATGTGACTATTGCGCACACGTACATTGCAATGACGATGCTCAAACGATATATTTTGCAGCTCTAGTTCAAAGTGTCCATGAAAAGTGTGGGAGTGAAGAAACTGACTTTGCATTGAGACTCATCATACATGTTAAATCAAACATAAATCCGTTACAAATTGATCCGTCAGAGTAAATTAAAATAAATGAGTATATCTAAATTTATGGCTAACCCAGTTTTAATTATATCTATGTGATTCCAAGGTGAAACTTATTTGGCAATGGCTTGTCTAATTCTAATTTTAGCTTCAGGTGTACTTAGTTTGAAGAGCCTGGGGTGCAACTGTAAAGTCAGAATAATGATTACCCTCTAAAACATGCCTTGACATTTCAAGATCAACCCAGGTTTCTCATGTTGTCACCGTTGAGGCTGGAGTCTGACCTAATTCATTGGTCTCATTAGAGATGATCAAGGACAAGTGATCTCAAAGGGAGAAGCAGTCCTTCCTAAATGACAGTGGGGTTTTTTTTTCCCATGGTAAGTCTTATGAGAAGATCAGACCTGTTATCCTTTTTAATTTTATGCTGATCCATATGGCTACATGGATAGTCCTTCTCAATTAAATGAACTAGCCAGGGCCTGAGATGAAGGAGCACAGAAGCACAGTAGAGCAAGTATTGTGACATGAGATGTAACTTGGATTTATTGTTTTAAAGTCACTAGCATAAAAATACAAAGAAGTCAGTCAGTCATAACCGCTATAACAGAAGGTTTAAGTTAACATCTACATCAGTGTGCACAACAGGTTGTTGAGAATGACAAGTATTTACTGCTTAGGGCTGCATGATATTGGAAAAAATTACATTGCAATTTTTTTCAACCTTGAAATATATCTGTTATGATATTTAAAAATACTCAGGAAGATATAATAGCTTTGCGTTCCAGATGTAAATGGTTGATTGTTACTTGTGTTAGCTCCAGTTGTGGTAACAGGTGCAAGATTCTATTGTCACAGAACCCATGTTTCGGTATCATCCTTCTTGTAGCCGAGATGGTTCCAGATAACATTGCTTTTGTTTTTGGTACCATGTGTAGAGGTATGGTCTGCTTCGGCAAACTGATTAATAACAATTCCGATTGGTGAATCGCTATGTGTAGTGTGTGTCAGGTATCTTTGAAATTAGATGGGAACACGTTGAGTTCATTTGCCTCCTACATCTCAGGACCTCTGATGTGACTATTGTGCACATGTACATCGTGACAACGATGCTCAAACAATGGCTGTTTCTCAATACCAAGAACGCAGATTATGTTCTTGTGAACACGGCAAGTATGGTCTTTGTAAGATTGGTCCCAGAGCGAGGACTTCCTAAGAACACAAATCTCTGTGTAATTGGAATGGCTGCGTACTTGTGAACTTTTTCTCCTGTCGCAGCTGGATTTACACCATTGGTTCCAACATATTTCCCTCAAATCACCACAGTGTCACTGATTTGATTTTAATACATTTGTACTAGTATTTAATGTCATTTATTTATTTTTATATTTTTCAAGACTGTAATACATATCATTGGTTCAGCTGGAGCCCCAGTGGGTGGTTCACAGTGGAACCCCGGCCTGGGGCAGCAGCTCACGGAACCCCAACGAGCGGGTGGGTTGGCGCTGTAGCATTTGAGAGCAGCACGAAGTGTATCTTGGGAGTTGTCCCCCACCAAGTCTACTTGAGTCACCAACCAGTGCATCCTTGGTTTAAGCTAGCTGACAAGAACAACATCCAGAAACTCCATGCGTTCTTGGTGTATGCGAACTTTGAATTGGAAGAGTACTTGGGCCAAGATTGATGACGTTTCATGAGAACGGAAGAACAGACAAAAACAAGTATTGAGAAACGATTGGTAAATTGTGCAGCTCTAACTGAATGTGAATGTGGCTGAAAAGTTCAAGTTTGTCTTTGCCCGTCTGTTGATGGCTGTAGTACTACACTGAAAGGTTGGAGATCACCTTCACTCTGTCATTTATCAGTTTTCTTTCCTTTTGCTTCTCGTCTAATCATTGAGGTATAGAGGCTGTGCAGGAAACACCTGAGTCAAAGTGTAAAACATACTTAAAATGCCTGCACTTTTGTTTCCCCTTCCGTTAGTCATGTTTGTGTGAATAACAACCCTTACTTACAATGGGCAACTTCAAGAATCTGCTGTCCTCCACACCTACTCCCTACACTTCCTTCTTTGAGGCCTTGTTAGTTAACTTCCATTGTTTCATGGGCCACTTGAACTCCAGACCGAGTTTGCTTCCTGTACTCGGTGAACGAGCCACAGAAGAATGGATAATTATGGAGTTCACAAGAGGATTTTGAAAAAAACAAAAAAAACAAAACATCGGATCACCACACCGACCTGAAGGTCAGCCCGTGGTGAGAATTTGTGTGTTGCCATGATAACGGTGTGGCGAGTAATCAGTCATGTAGAATCAGGTAATGAAAGGTTGTCATGGCTTCTCGACAGAAAAGAGATGAACAGATAGGGTGGGAAATAGTTGTTTACTGGGGAAATGGCGAAGTTGATCTGAGCGCGAGGGTGCACTTTCTATTGTCTGCCACCTATCAGAGGACAAAGCAGGTTGTAACTCACCAGCCGCCAGAGCATCTGAAATGCTTCCCCGCCAGAGGCAATCAGGACAAACAATCCTATTTCCGTTCTATATATAGCTGGCTTCTCCAATTACTGTGGTATAGATGGCCCCATTAACCACATGTCACGTCAGCATTGTTCAGGTGCAGATCTTTTTCCTCCTTACAACATATGTGTGGACTTGAACTCCATCAGGTGAGCAGTGACCTGGGAAACGTACATGTTGATAACCCCGAGGCACCCCTTTGCCACCTCAATTTCCAGTTCCTCTTCCTGAAAGGATGCCGGCTTTGCCTCACTTGATGTGTTTCTTTTCTTTTTTGCGACAAACATCAAAAAACCACCACCTTTATAAACCATCTGTTAACCACGATTGCAAGTTTTATGAATGAGAGAATGTAAACAAAGTGACTGCAGGCTGATTGTCATCTTTGCTGTAATGAAAATGATGTTATAAATTACCAGCTGTAAGCCTAGGTTCATGTAGCAGATGTTACGGGGGGCTTTTACTTGCTTTTGGGTGAAAGACAAAGGAAATGTGAATATTAAGTGTATATTTTGTCCATTTACCCAATGTGTTTCTCCAATGCCAAGCTGTTCGCTGTGGGACTATAAGGAGCCTCGTACCCAAACATAATTTTAATGCAGGGGTTTGTGCCTGACCTTGAGGGTTTGAGAAATATTCTTGTACTCGACGCCGCGACTTCTGAGGAGAAGCATCCAGAAACCACAGTTGTATTTCACCCAACCTCTGGAAGCAGGGCTGCACAATATATCATTTCAGCATTGTTATTGCGTTGTTTCATCACAGAGTAAGCAATGTCAAGGCAGGAAAGTTAACTTAAACACATCATGCTACAACTTTCTACCGCTTCATCCAAAAGAAAAGTGTGCACATTGCTTGTGAGAGAGTAGGAGAAAAATACTGAGTAGGAAAAAGAAAAGCAAGGTCAGTTTAAAGCAATTATTTGGGCTACAGAAAGGAAAAAGTCTTTTCAGAAATGCAGCTATTGGATTCGGTACATTAATAACATAGCTTTGATCATCCTTGGCTAGTGTCATAGTTGGCCAGCATATGCATGTGTCAGTGCAGTGGAAACATCACTGTTCCAGTACGTAACACTCCTGTCAGCCCAGAGGAAGAAATATAGACAAAAATCACAGCATATGTTTGGCATTGTATGAATCATATACAGTTTATTATAACTAACGCTGCTTGATATTGGAAAACATTTTCAGTGATTTTCTTGTTTATTAGTGATTTTCTTCTTTGTTTTTGGTGATTTTTTTTTTTTTTTCAGTAATTTTCTTGTTTATTTTCTGTGATTTTCTTCTTTATATTTAGTGATTTTCTTCGTTTTCAGTGAATTTCTTCTTTGTTTTTGGTAATTTTTTCTTTGTTTTTGGTGATTTTCTCTTATTCATTGCTCAGTTTTCAATATTGTCACCAGCAACTCACTCCATGTGCAGGGGCATGGTCTGCTTCAGCAAACTGAACGATTGTGATTGGTGGATGGCTGCATGCAGTGTGTTTCAGTTACCCTTGAAATTAGATAAAAACACATTGAGTTCATTTATCTCCTACATTGCAGGACCTCCGATATGACTGTTGCACACGCGTACATTTCATTGACGATGCTCAAACAAAATATTGTGCAGCTCTAATTGTAAGTTAAGGCGTATTCTTCCACCTAAGAAGAAAAAACAGCTGAGGAAGTAAAGCGCTGTAGTGTAGATGATAACTGAAGAGGTGGTGTGACAGTGGGAACAGACTGACTGTCTGGTGGTTGTGCTGGGGGAGGGGGGGGATGGAAGGAATTTGTCATGTTGGCTTTTGGAGTTGCAAGAGGGCGTTTCTCATTTCCTTTAGGCTTAACCTGGGTGGTGTTTATTGTTACTGTGGAGATGAGCAGCCGGCTCCCACACAGACAGTCCCACTATGTTCCCCAGGTTCCGACCATGTGTTCTATAGGCAGGTGCAGGGACAGTCCTCAAAACATCAGAACCCGGGACCTACTCTTTTCTAGTTTTAGGTTGCTGTCATGCACCCAGTGTAAATCACAGACGTATATTTTGAAGGAGTACTCATGCTTCATCATAACTTGAGCTCCTCGTTTATTTGACCGAGACAAGAGGAAACTGGATCAGTCTGAGAAATGGAGTTATTAGGTGAGGGATAGAGGAAAGGGACTGGGCAGCAGCAAACACATTGAAAAGGATATGTCTGAGCAGCAAACGGTGTGGTGCAGTGTGCTTTTGAGTGTGTGTTAATAGAAAAGAGCTATATAAATCTAATCCATTATTAGTATTAGATGCAGCATTCAAGGCAACTATAGTCACTACAGTTGCTGTTGCCCTTTACAGCAACATTAAATTGCTGTAAAGGGCAATGGATGTGACTCGCACTATCATCCTCGATAATGATAATACTATGATATTTCTCATTCACCTAAAGAAATACCAATTTGATCTGCTAAGAAAAATGTTCCTTAACAATGTTACACTGAGCCAATCGTTTGAGTGCAGACTCAGTTATAATGTAAGAAAAAATACTGTACTCCTACAATCAATGACCCAATTCTGTGGTAGAACCCGGTGATGCTGCTACCATAGACCTTCAGGGCTTTTACACCTACCATAATATTACACATCCTGTTTTTTCTTTTTTACACTTCCTGTTCCTCCATTTCTGCCTAATACAGTGAGTCGAGGTGACATGATTTCAGCAATAAATTGATTTTGCTCTCATGCACGTAGACTGGGACAAAGACAATAGTCTAGTTAAAATTTTAAGTTGAGCTATGGTCAGAGCTTGACTAAAGTGTGCATGTAAATGAACTACATGACAGCTGTTGCGTTAACACATAGCCAGTGTACATATTCCTGCAAACTCCAATGCCACAACTATTAAATGGCTCCACAGACCTTATTTCTTTTTTTTTGTTCATTTTTGCTTATTTTGAGCTTGTGCACTCCATGTACATTACCTATTATATACATTTTGTTATATGTACACAGATATCCATAGAGAATTTGCTGTAAATGCTATATACATAGAGACGTTTACATAAACAATATGCATAGGTAAATATACATTGAGAATTATACATAGAGAAATTGGTTGTAAACAGTATGTTTATATACATAATACATGAATATTATATGGCAATTCATTATTAATATGCAACCTTAGTAGCCCGAAAGGGAGTGAGAAGTAAAGCTTATTTATTCCCACCCCCAGTTTCACTACTTAAACTTGTATGATTACAATTTAGTCAAAGAAATTAGCTGTAAACATGCTTTAGTACAGCAGAACTAACATTAACACAATGTACAGAACACAAATGTACCCAATTAAGTAGGAATTAATATTAATTTAACACAGCAGATTACAGGCAAAAAAGATCATAAAAAAGTAAATATATCTAATAAAAAAAAGTAAAAAGTAAATGAAATTCAAAGATCAAAACAAACACACAGGAAGAAAAAAGAAAAGAAAAAAATTGAAAAAAATAAATTAAATAAGTAAAGAAAAAATAGATTAAAATATAATAATTTCCAGTATTTCTGGCATTTTAGATTGGGTTTTTTTTTTGCTTACATGCCCAGCTGTGCTGATAGCAGTCGTTTGCTCCACATCAGCTTTGCCACTTACAAGTGTTGTTTACTCCAGTGTGTGTTAACATCGTTGCCAGTTGTGCCAGACACGTACCGTCCTGTGGGGGAATAGCCCACTCCTGTGTTAACACTGAGATAGGAGTCTTTAAACGCTGCGTACACCTAATACTGCAGTTGTTCTGACCTGTTGGATTTTTGTTTTTTAGATGAATGTATAAGGAGAAAATGAATTTCTTTTGTGGAATATTTGCTGTCATTAGTGTTTATGTAAAGACTTTTATGAGAGTTTCACCTTCACACATCAAGTATTATTTGCCAAAGAACTTGACCTTTCTGATGACTTTTATTCAGCTTGCCTCCCTCTGCTGCCAAAAGGAAATAAAGTTATAGTTGCATTAAAAAGCACCTGACCTTTCTGATGTAATGATGTTAGCATTTTCTTTTTTCTTTTTACATTTAAACTAGTCTAAAGTCACAGTTAGCAATATGCTAATATGTGGATTGTTTGTGTAACAGTGGGGGTCATCACGTGCTACCTCGATAGATAAAAGTACATTTTTTGAAAAGACAAGGCCAGTCAAGTTAAAATACAGAGGCTCATTAGGGATTTACCTCCTTCACCTCTGTCTCCTCTAAGTGATTCAGTAGATGCTCTGCTTCACAGTGTTTTATCTGACACCATCAAGGATAAAATACAGAGATCAATAGCCTTTCCCTCAGCCACACGGAGAGCTGGATATTTAAAGCCAGCTTCTGAGGTTGGGAGCTCAGTGCAAGGATTGTGTGTTTTGTTTGCGGGCGGCATATCCTTATTTGGTTGAAATCATTCTTTTCTTTTCATTGGGAAGATTACTCATCTGCTATTAATATAGTAGGTTTAAGTCAGCAGCCAATATTGTAGAGTTAGAGCAAAACTCCCACACAACAAATAACTATTTTAGCTGGTGCTGTGTTTTGTTTAATATGTTTTTTCTCCTGTCCTTGTACTTGTAGCTATAAATAATGGCAAAGCAAACATGCACATCCAGGCCTACACAGATTGGGCCTACAGTCCATGTTAAACCATTTAACTGTAAGCATTCAAATTGCACACTAGCATGGGAACATCCATGATAAACGGTAGCAAACCAAGTTCAGTCACATAGCATCAATTACATGTGGAATTCAGGGCATTCAGGTATTTTCCTGCATAACAGGATAGTAGATCTTGTCCTTTTCTGTCTAAATATGACCGCATTCTTTCCATGCATGCCTCCACTGGTGGCCTGCAGGATTGGGAGTACTGTGGGAAAACTCCCAGGCGTGTGCCAGTTAAGCTGGATGTCATGCAGATATGCACTGTTTGATGTGACAGTTTTTAGGACAGTTTTAGCATTTTCTGATCAAGATGCTTTGGATGTCTCAGGGAATTTGGCATAAAGTAGTAAAAGTTCATTTATAGTATCAAAAGTTGGGTGTTGAAGTTGTGCAAAACACAACTCAGTACAAATTAGAAAATCTGCTTGAAAACAAAACTTCTGTCAGGACTGTAGATCACTCTGATGGGTGTCTCACTAGTTATATTATGGTTAGGTTGTAATGTTCACTACAGCTCACTCAGGCTAAATGTTAGTACTAATGTTAGAAATATATGTTATTAAATTAATTCAATTGTAAGAAATGCCAAAATTGCAAAATCTAAGTCATTCCTCTGGGGACATTTCTTGCACAACAAAACTAAAAAATTCTGCCTGTTTGTAATGTATTTGGATAATTGTTAATGTGTTTCACCAGTCATATATGGCATATTGTTTTCATAAAGAAAGAGATTTTTTTTGTGTCAAGTTTTGTATGCAGTTTATGTTGCTAGAAAACAATCAATTATAAAATTGTCCATAACACTGAAAAAAAAAAAAATTAAAAAAAAAATCAAGATGTTGTTCTTGGCCTTATTGTCCAGCTCTAGTTGGCACCATCCAGAGAAAGAGATATATTACAAGCTGTAGTGAGGTTTTTTGTACCTATTAAGGCATAAAATGTTAGAATGATTGGTTTAAGGTTAGTTTATATCAGGGGTGTTCAAACTTTTTTCAAAGAGGACATTCTGTCTGACATTCTTGAACCATTGAAATTCTATGCAAATTAACTATTTTATGGAGAGTTTATTGCAAACAACATACTTTTCATTTCAGACATGTACAACAAATTTAAACAACTCTTACCAAAATTACTCTACTTTTAATATGTGAAGGCCATATAAGATGAAATAATATCTGTCTGAAAAAAAATCAGGAATACACCATTGTAAAACATAAAATTGACTTTTTGTTTTTTTGCATGTGTATAATATTACTTTGGTCATAAATGCTGGTGGATCATAAATTATGTGTTTTATGATGGAGGCTGCAGGCCATATGAAATTTGGCTGTGGGCTGCAATTGGCCCGCGGGCCGCACTTTGGACATGCTTGGTTTATATAGTCCATTGTGCTATGTGCTAATAAATGTACTCTTATTAAACCTAAGAAATATATACCATGTTTCTGAGAATATAGCATACCAAAACATAATATTGCGGTACTCAAGTGCATAAATGAGCATAAATTACATCAGCAGAATTTGTGTTTTTAGGTGATTTCTCAAGGTGTTTTCCATGGTTTTCACTGATGTTTTGATGTCCTATTATGGTTGGAATTTGAGATCTTTTTTAGTTTCTTTAATCTAGGTTTTCTTTTTCCTGCAGGGGCTCTACAGAGAGGATTTCAGGAGTCTTGCCATGTTCAAGGCAGTGCTAAAGAAGAACAGAGATGGAGGAAAGGGAAGCAAGAAGGATTCAGGTAAGTGGAAACAAACAAATGACCTGAAGCTAAATGTCAGACACATGTCCCCTTTCAGAGGTAGATGGGAAAACTGTTGTTATATATTTGGATTTTTAGGATGTCTCCTCGTGCTGTCTTTTCTAGGGGTTTGTTGTGATGTGTGGGTGTTGATAAAACATAAGATGGTACATGTTCAGGTAAGTTGCATTGAACTGAAGTAAACAGAACCAAAGATGAAAGCGCTAAAGCACTTCTAAATCTTAAATACTCGGAAACATGGTCACCTTAGCTATCATTTGCAACAGTTGCCTTAATATAAATGGTCAGTTATTTAGCTTTACCACTAATATATGTGACACGTTTTCTTTGAAGAGCACTCTGTGGGTTTAAATGATTACCACAGAATTAAACACTCACATGTTTGTCCTGGGAAACATGTTTGCACAAAAGAAACAAAGACAAATATTTCTTGTTAATCATTATCTGAAAAGCAGTTAAAATGAAGAATCTTGCAAACTTTTCATTGTTCCTTCTAAAAATTAAATCCTTTTAATGCCATGTTTATGTAAGCATAGACACAGTGTAACTCGCACAGAGCATTTTAAAAAAACATTGGGTGCAGAGCTGGGAATTTTTGTTGAACATGACACTTGGAAGAAGTTGGGAGACAAGAACAGACTGAGAATGCAGCACTGCCAGAAAAAAGCCATTGTTTGAAAAGCACCTGTACAATACTTGGTTGGAATCTCTACCTCTGTTACACAGTGGACCTTACACAAAATTTTTACAACTTCTAGCCACAGTGTAGGAGAAACAGACAGACCGGTCTGTGTTCGGCTCCGACCCTAAAGCCATTCTGATCCATCAATGCCATCCGCTTCGATGACCAGCTATCCCGACTGCCATGTTGTAGCATGGCAATTAATTGACAATCATTTTAATTTATGTAATCGAGCAAATTCTTCTTGACAGTTAATCAATAGTCGATTAATTGTTTACATCTCTAATAGATATTGATGTAAGAACTTATGTGATTTTGGTTATTAACAAGAAAACTATAAAAAAATGGATAGATATTCAATCAGCTCTGAAATTAAACTATAATGAGCTGTTTTGTTGTTATATTATATTTGTCCAAACAAATGTACCTTTAGTTGTACCAGGCATTAATATGACAAAGAAACTGAAGAAAACATAGGGTGGTCTAATAATTTTTTCCGCTACTGCATTGTCAATGGAACTGGAGCAATACTAGCTTCCAGGTTGGCCTAAAAAGATACGCCATCCCTTCAGCACTCTGTACTGTATGTTTCAGGGATAATCCAGCATCTGTCAGCCATCCATACTTCATAGAATCATTACATGTGTTCACTGTCAGTAAAGAGCAGGTCATCTTCATCATACAGTATTGACTTTGGCAGAAACTTCACCACGGTGTCATAACAGATGTTTTCTTTTCCTTTTTAAAATCTGCTGTATTTTCCAACATGACTAAGCATGAATCACTCTCTGCAGAACATTGTTGACTAGTCTCTTATTCACACAATGGCCCCCTTCAATGATGTGTCTTGACATAGTAGATTGACCATTTATGCTTATACTGCGCCTTCCAGCCCAGACTTGCTTTACTACCTCAGGACCGGTTTTGGCTTGCAGTCGGCTTTAATCAGACACTATACACTGCACCCCATAGATGACATGAGATCTTTTACTCAATGTTAACATTAATAGAACCGGACTTTGCTTTTTTTTACATGTCTTTGTTGCACCGGCAGTAGCAACTTTAGTAGGCTTTTAGGCATTGTTTTTTGTGAACTACCTGTCTAGCCTGTATGAATTACTCGGTGATAACCCAGCTTTCCTGTAATCCAGACACACACCTTCACACACAGGCAACTCAGGAGGTCCTAGATGTGAGGACTCGGGGCAGCAGAGGTTTTATGGTGGGGCGCAACTCCTTTATCTGGGCTGTACTCCCCCAGTTGGACCCCATCCATCAAGCCCAAGCGGCTCAGTGTCCTTTTCTCATGCTGGGACAATAAAAACTAGCCACTCCTTTCTGTAGTTCGGGGCTCTTAAGACAGATGAGAGGTCACCGAAGTACAACAGCTAGCAGCGGTCACTTGGCCACACTGATGCTGCATTGTCCACAAATCTGTATAGGTTATTTCCAGGCTTCTCAGTTATTTATAGGTAAGATTTTTTATTTTTTATTTTTTTTGTAGGTAAATTACCTTAGAGAGAGAGAGCATTATAAGTTAAATGTCACATTTCCTCTCTGTTTCACACTGGTACATGAGTTAACTTGTCCTTGAAGAAGAGAAATGTTTGGAAATTCAGTGTCTTTCCAAGCAATAGAATGATCTTTGCAACACCCTGATAGGCAAGGCCGTTTTAATCAAATGGAATTCACTGCTGTGTAGTTAATTGTCTCTGAGACAAGATAATGTCATATTCCACATAAATAATGTACTACATCCTCTGCATTGCTTGAATAAAGATTTCATCTGGATCCCAAATGGTTCAAGAGAGCAACGTGTTCAAATTAAGTATCCGGTGCTGTAGTGATTTGTCATCCACAATATTGTGTGCATATATTTTTTTTCCTCCTACGAGATAGTCAGTTTATTAGAGCAGATCCTGCATCAATATTATATTAAACTCTCAGGTGATGATAAGGCATGGCTCCTTATTTATACCAGACAGTTGGTATTTACCTGTTCCTCTGACAACTCGCTTCTTTCATAACCTTGAGGGATTGTATTCTTTGGGGGGTTTTGTATATGCCGAGTGTTCTTGGCAGATCAGTGAAAATAGCGTTTATCAGGCAACTGTGTTTTTCACAGTCCTATGTGTTTTCTTCTTATAATGCCAGACTGTGCAGACTGTACTGGACAAAGGTCCTATGAGCACCCCTCAGTGAAATATAATGGAAATCAGTGGGAGGAAAGACCTTGATAATGGTGTAATTGCAAGATTGCTTCACATATGTTGCTCATGACATGGTGGCTATGGACTGAACGCAACTTTAAAGCAGTCTAGGAAACTTGGCCCCCATGCCAGATACCACTACAGTCATTAGCTCTCCTTTGGGATTTCCACATTGCCAAGACCACAAAAACACACAGTTTGCTAATTTAGTCTTCTCCATCTTGTGCTCCTCCTAGATTCCTCCTACTCCACCTCCTCTCAGCCCTTTTCTAGACTCAATCTGTAAGGAATCTCTTCAGAATCGGCCATTTTAATCCTTTTAAGTCATCTTTTTTTTTTTTTATGGTCTGCTGTGCCGGAAGTGGGATGGTAGTTTGTCGTGGCCTGTTACCTTTGATGTGAACAGTTTCTGAGAAAGGTTACATCGCAAACAGGCCTCAGTGAAGTTAATAGATTTGGGACCCCAAGGCAGTAGAAGATGATTATATTGTTAAAAACCTAAGTGCGTTTTAATTGGGTTTCACTTTGTGGGGTAAACTCTTTCCACTTTTATAGCCAGCTTCACCTATTACACCTTTATTTTTTGGGGAATTCAAAGGCTTGTCTTTTGTGTAGTGTTTTGTCATGAAGCCTGTGTCAGTTTACTGCTTCACTTTTGGTACAGACATAATTAAGCGCATTCTGAATTGACAACAGTTGATCTTATGGAGGTAACATGTACTTGCCAAGGTTATAGTCGTTAACAAAAACTAACGAAATAACGAAAACTAAAATTCCCCCAAAAATTTTTGTTAACTGAAATAAATGAAACAATAATTAAAAGAAAAAACTGTAACTAAAATTGTTGTGTGTGTTTACACAACTAACTACAACGTACTGAAATTAAAGATGAAATGCCTTTCATTTTTGTTTTTATCAATAAATTTATAAAACCTTTTGGATTGGTATGAAATCAATCTATTTTGCTTTAGCAGTAACTATTTTTTTTATGGTATTCTTTGTTGAGTTTTATTACACAGTACTTTGATCTTTTTGAATTCTGCACCTGACAAATAACCCAAAATGTGACAAAAACTACTACTAAAACTATTAAAAACTAAACTAGCACTAAGTATTTGGAAAAAAAAGGAAAAACTAACAAAAACTAGCAAACCCACTCTGAAAACGAATCAAAACTAACTGAATTAGAGAAAAAAAAAGTTAAAACAAAATAAAACTAAACTATAATTACACAAGCAAAACTATTACAACCTTGGTACTTGCACATTCCTGCCTGTGCACATTGAGTCATTTGGGACTTTTCTGTTTGCTGTAACTACATGTTAACTCAAAGGCATGTCTTCTCCCTCGGTAGGCCTACACCACTTCTCCTTTTGTGTGAAGCTGCTCACCACCATTACTGTACCTAGAGAATGAGCAGCTCTGCCCTCGGTATCTGTTCATGAGTGATGTGAGAAACAGAGCTGTTGACTCCGCTTTAATTGCTGACTGCGACTGTGTTCTGAGTAATGCCTCTGAAGGGCCTCCAACTTCCAAGCTTCCCACTCAATGAGCTCTCCCGCTCGAGGCAGCTGCCAGACAGTTGTCTGTGTTGTGGGTGACACAGTGTTAATCACACTAGCAAGTTTTGCTGTATACTCTTTGAGGCTCATAACAGTTTCAGCTGTTTATTCCACCCACCCCCCCAACACACACACAAACCATGTACCAACCAACAGACATGCAGCCACCACCAGTTGCTGCAGCTTTTCTCAATTTGTTTGGCATCATGGAGAGTGAAGCCGGTCATGCACCTGGTTGGATGAGAGACAGCAGCTCTGTTGTTGACCTGTAAACACAGAGCAGGGGGTCCATCTATATTGCAGCTATAGTTAAAATTCCTAGCAAGACAGTGTTTTGTATGGCCTGTTGAAAGCAGTGACATAAAATCAATGTTTCTCATTATTCCAAAGTCACAGAGTACAACTCCATAAATGTAAGAGTTGGAGAGATGGATAGATGCAAACTTTTTAGTGGCATTTTTATCGACTTGGGCCCCAAATATCTCTATTGGCGACATTGTTGTGTCCATACTTACGCTTAAAAATCAGTTTTTTCTTTGTATGTTGTCATGGATTGAAGTTGACTCTATTTACTCATGTTTCTATAATGAGAAACAAAACTGTGACATGTAATTTGCCTCTTGTCTAGCAGAACTGTTGAAGTGGCAGTGGCCGATGACAATAAACCCCATGTAGATTTCAGGAGCCTACAGTGAAGAATGAATGTTAATGATGTACACGGCCTGTGCATAAACTAATGGTGTGTGAGAAAGCAAGAGAGACCATTAAGTCCTGTACTCTGTTTCCTCAGCTGTGGTGGTGGTGGTGGTGACTGGTACATGCTGCCTCAGCAGTTTCCTGGATGTTTTGACATGAACCAGTGATTTGTTGCAGAGGGTCAAACAACAGTAAATTGGTTACAAAGCAGGATTCTGTTGTGTTGAAAACTTTTTAAATGTTTATCTAAATGAAAAACGTCTTCTTAACAACACTAATTACATCTCAGATCTAGCAGTTGTAGACCTGCATTAAATACCACTAGTAAACAGGTGCTATATTCACTTTTTTTAGCCTGTCAGTGAAGATTTGACAAAATGAATGATCTCATCTAGTTGTGATTTTATATATTCTCTCTCTTTTTGGTGACACAATTAAGTATAGTTGCTAACATTGCACAGATTCCTTTCCTGGAGTATGGCCTTTCTCTGTCAGCTGCCCTCAGGGGTTTAACATCAGGAATTTTTACTGTTATGGGAACACTTTCCCCAATAAACAATAACCACAGGTGGTTCAAGCAGTTATTTGTCCAAACAAAAAAAAAAAGAAAAGAGCGTTTGTTTCTAACGTGAATATGCATAAAAACTTCTGCACCAAGTGTAAGATGATATTCAGCTGCCTGACTGACATACCAACACTCCTCTCAGACATTAGCAAATAAGCCCAGAACAGAGTGTGCCCACACGTTCCAGTGTAAAACTGCCAGCGTAGCCTGGTCCTGCTTTGAGAACAGCTGGGTGGCAGCTTCCTCTCTACCCATATCTGCCGCAGCCATTTTGAGCCACGCTCCCTCCTTGTCCTGTGGCTTGTAAGTGATCCTTAAGAAAACTCCCTCGTAGTGTTGTTCTGCTGTGGCAAGATGAAGACTTAACAGATCTTTTAAACTTCTGTACCAAGAAGGCAATCTGTGAGCTCTGGATGGACAAGAAATGCCTTTTCATCACCACTGCTACAAAGTGAACTTTAAAATAATCACTTCATCGCTAATTGGTAACGTTCTTGAATATGCTCAATGCTTAAATAATAAATTGATTACTTTATTGATATAAACAGTGAAAATAAGTACATGCAAAGTATAGTCAACAAATTCAATGAGGTCTTTGTGAACGTTGGAATCAGATTTAGCGAGAAGTATCCCGATTCGGAACAACAAGGAACTTGATCGATCACTGACAAGTAATCCGAATACCATTTTTCTTTCTAAGACAAGTGAGGCGGAAATAAAATCAGAAGTCAATAAATTAAAAAATAAAGTATCCATGGATTGTTATGATATAGATATGACGCTTTTCAAAACGTATTAAAGAAGGTTGTAAATACCCTTAACGCGCATATGCAGCCCATCATTTTTGACTCAAACCTTTCCAGACAAAATGAACAGCTAAAGTGGTTCTATTTTACAAGAATGAAGACAAACACATTTTTACAAGCTACAGATTGATTTCCCTGTTCCCACAATTCTTGTTTTAACCTCATAAAGACAACATTTGACAACTCCCCGTACCCTTAATGACGACTTTTGACACCTCTGTCATATCACAAAAGACCTGATTTGACGACCATTAGAACAGGTTTCATTTGTCATATGTAACAGAGGTCGTGATAGGTGGAGGTGACCACAACCCATACTAGGACAACCCGTAGGATTAAATAATACATTTTCACAGGTTTTCCTGAAGTTTGCTGAAGTAGTGATGACTGTAGCCACCAGAAAAAGAAACAACACACTGGAAAAATAATATGTTCCACGGGTAGAACTAGTAATAGATATACGGGTTGTTTCTACTAGTCATCCAAGGGGGAAAGAGTAAATATTAAGGACAGCTATAATCTACAAAATCAAGACCATTTACAAATCAGAGACTTCAAGAAAAGAAATGTATGGATGAAACGACAGCTGGAGCTGAAATCTTAGATATTTTTCCAAAAAGCCTACAATGATGGCACCTGTCAAAAAATCATTTCTTGATTATACTGAGCTATCCAGAATCAAAAAGCAGATCGTACTCTGAACATTAAAAAGAGGTGGGAAGCAGAGGGTACTCTCATGATAACGGTGGAGGAATGGGACAGAATCTGCTGACAACAATGACAACAAGCTCCCCTTCCTGGAGCAAATACAGCTGGAAGAACTTGATTTGATTCTTTTGTACCCCAGGACGGAAGACTAAGTGCTCTGATCAGACTGCCTGTTGAAGGTCCTGTAGATGTACTTTGGCAAACACTTTCATATGTTTTGGGACTGTCCTTCTGAAGCTCCATTTTGGAGGGGGTGTCCATGGGCTTCTGGAGGCAGTTTTTAAGTTTAAAATTCCTTTAAACTTTTAGACCATGTACCTTAACAATTTAGAAGAACGCAAATGTGCAAAGGGAGATAAATTTTTATTGATACTACTGTTGGTAGAAGCAAGAAGGCTCTGACTAAAAAATGGCTTAAAACAGACACACCTACTATAAATGACTGGATTGATGTTGTTTATGGAGAGAATCATATTTAAACTGAGATGTAAAACTGATATCTTGGCTGAGAATTGATTAAAATGGCTCACCCATGTTTAAACTTTATGACCTGATTTTGTATAGCAGTAAATTCATATAGATATTAGAATATTGATGTGTATGTTTACTAAGGATGTAAGGATATACTCATCCCATGATTCGATTCAAATCCTGATTTTGGGTCCATGATACGATTCAAATCTCAATTTATTTATATATTTTTTTCCTTCCTTTTTAAACTCAGAAATCAAAGATTGAGATGTGACATTGAGAAGTGTCAATCTCATGTCTGACGTCCTTGCTCAGGAGAACTGCTGTACCAACCGCCTGCTGTTCTAGGCAGCGTTTAATCATGTCCAGACTGCTGCTCCAACGAGTGGCTACATCAATGATTAGCTTGTGTGAGGGAAGCTCCAGTAGCTTCTGTTTGGATGTTACTATAGCAGTGGCTGTTGAACTCCAATGGAAGAAAACCAAGACTCACCTCACTCGTCCTATCAAACAACTAACGTGGGGTTCACTTAGACCCGCGTGGGTGGTCAAATTTAGGGTGTGGGTGAGGCACTTGATGTGCGGCGCTAGTCCAGCCACCCTCACAGCAACGTCCATGTTCTGTGCATTATCCGTCACAACAGCTATCTCGTGATTAGTCTTTTTGAGCTCCCATTCTGCTTTAGCAGACTTCAGAACCTCTGCGATGTGTTCTCCAGTATGTGTTTTGAAGAGAGGACAAGTTTGTAAAACAAAGTCGCCTTGCCCCACTCAGTTATCACCACATGAACTGTTATTGTCAGGTAACTCTGGGTAGCGCGGCTAGTCCAGCCGTCTGTTGTTATTGCAATGCTATTGGCTTCATTCAGAGTTTGGATCACCTTTCGTTTTGTTTCCGTGTTGAGTGCAGGCACTGCAGACTGGCTGAAAGACTTAAAACTAAATGGGACATCCACCACTGCTGAGTCTTCTCCCTCCATGACTACGTTTACCTGACCTAGTCCCAGTGTACAGGCTGAACTCAGGTCAGCGGTAAAGACCGTGACGTCAAAACAAGCGGCAGTAATAACAGACAGCGCCCCCTGTTGTTGAAGTAGTGCACATTGTGCTGTATCAATTTTAATTCCCCCTTATTTTTATCGATTTTTAATCGATTAAAGATATATCCTTACATCCCTAATGTGGACTGATGTTAATTGAATGTTAGACTCTCCCCCTGCTTTTTGTTCTATTTTTGTTCTATTATTGTATTTGTGTTGTCTTCTCTAAAAAAAGCAGTAAAAAGTAAATTAAAAAAAAGTTTTAATAAATAACTACATTTTCTGTGTGGCACCAAAACGAGACAAACAGAATGCATGCAGACGACCACAGGACGTCTAGACCAAGATGACAGATCACATACATATGTGACCTGTACAGGACAGACACACAGTCCATGTTTACCACACACACTGAGCAGCAGAGATGGAGAAATGCACGCAACCTCAAAATACATTATTAACATCCTTTGAATAACCATAATAACTGGTGCTCAGACCAGAACTACTGGCTCCCTTATCATCAACTCATGGTTTTCCTCTCGAGGAAAAGCCAAGCAGCTATGAATCTCAGATTAGCCCTTAGTTTACCACTTGAGCTCTTAAATAATGATTAGATCTTCAGATCACTTTCAGTTAGAAATACCCTTCCATGGGTTGACATCCAAGTCTTTGAAGTTTGATTTGTTTCTTTATTGTTTCAATCAGAACTTATTTGTTCAATCAAGAAAATTTACTTAAAAAAACAAACATTTCAATCAAAGAAAAAAAGTGTTTGAATGCAAAAAAAAAAATTTTTGAGACATGCATTTGAACAGGGACTATTTATTCCTCCTTTTCCAAACATTTCCACATCGTTGAAGTAAACCAACCCCTCGGTGTACATCTGAAAAAGAATTTGATGTTGAATGTGGAAAAGAAATGCTGTTTGTGTATCGATGGGATGTAGATGGAAGACGGTCTTTCACCGGTGCACACCTGTACATTATCTAAGGATGACTTGCTTGTTATAGACAGATTCTTTTGCCAGGCGTCATTGGCGTAGACACGCGTCACTCAAACATGTCTAACCAATGAGGAAGCACCCACCCACTGCAGGACAATTGTGTCAAAATGTTTCAATTAAAAAAAAAAAACTTCAAAACTTTTCAGTTCAAAGAACAAAAAAACTGTTCAAATGCAATTTTTTGGGTCTCACATATTTTTGCATTCTTTCATTGAAAAGTTTTTTTTTTTAAACTGAAGTAAAAATTTTAAATTGAAAATATACATATTTTTTTAATCTAAGTGAAGTTTTT
>JAPTGZ010000015.1:28911923-28922275 GCA_029814645.1 Fowleria isostigma | reverse complement strand
CAACTCCATGGGTTTTACTGGTGAATCAATGTTGTAGAAGATGACAGTGTTTCCATGGGAACTATGGAGCCTCTGAACAGCCAAATGGGTCATATCTGATGATCATGAAAAGATGAATAACCGTATTTTACAACACTTACTTACATGTATGAATGGATCAAGAGGTATTAAACAGTTTATTTCAGTAGATGCTTCTGGTAGATGGTGGGTGTTTGTGTCTTTATGGGTTAAAAAAGGTTACATTTCACTTGGGAACTGACACAAAGGTAGCAACGGGTCTTTATAGGTTAAAGTTGATTTGAAGAAGCCTGTACAGCTGCTTCAGTGACATCCATGGCTGCAGCAATTTGTCTGGAAAACTTTTCTGTCACTGTGTTTTTTTGGTCATGGCAAAGAAAGATGATTCATTGGCTCGAGTGTTTTTTAACTGTGGAAACAACCATCGATCAGAATGACACTGATTGTATTAGTTAAATGTATAATACAAATATAGTAATGCATATTTAAATATTATCCTGCAGCACATTTATGTTTTCACTGTAATGTTTATTCTCTTCTTTAGATGGATGTGCCCCCCCTCAGGAAGGTAATTAATTAGACCCATATGACCACTTCCCTGACAGACTTGGCTTAAATACAGGATACGCTCAGCGTTTCTCACGGCCTTGGATATGGCAACACAGCGGAGGTAGCAGCCGGTGACATCACATCCACACAAGTCCTCATCCGCCTCACCGTCCGTCATGAAATCACACCCCATCAACCCATCCACCAGCAAATGGATTCTTTTGGTTGTTCAAAGAGACGGAAAAGGAGTTTATCAGTGAACATGCCAGGGTGTTTTTGGATGGTCTTTGAAGGGGTGATAGAGGCTGTCATGACTGGAGAAGTCAGCAGGCCGCAGACTTTTCTAATTACAGCGTGACCTGCCTGGACAGACACATTCCTTCTGTCTGCTTTTTCTGTTTTTAGATTTCATACCTTCTACGTCTATTGTCTGTGATGCAATTGAGCGAAGACCGTTCTGTCACGCATAGATTGAACAGAAAGAAGCACTGGTTGTTCATTGTCTAGCTTCATTTTTTTTACTTAACTTTGATATCTATTTCATTTTTTTTCCAAAAGTTTGAGGTTTGTTTCTATGGAATTAAATCTGTACCATCAGATATGGAATAGTTGTATTTTGCGATAATTTTTTCTTTTAAATTGTTGTATTTCCTAATTAATTTTTTTAATAGTTGTATTTGATAATTAGAATTTTTTATAGTTGGTTTCCGCTTCAGCTGCTCCCTTTCGAGGTCGCCACAGCAAATCACCAGTAATGTGCATGATGATTTGGCACATGTTTTTACATCAGGATGCCCTTCCTGACAACCGGGCTTGGGGACCAACCAGGAACTGAACCCGGGCTTCTTGTACAGCAGGCGAGAATACTATCACTGAACCATCTCACCCCCTAGAATTTTTCAGATTTAATTTTTTAAATTGTTGTATTTTATAATTAGAATTTTTTTATAGTTGATTTTATTTGAATTTTTTTATAGTGGAATTTTTTGAAGAGTGGTATTTCTAGTTATAATTTTTTTAATAGTTGAAAAATTTTTTGAAATGTTGAATTTTTACACATAGTGTCATGTTCTGAATTAAATTATTTCCCAAAAAAATTTAAAATTCATTATTCTTAAATACAATGCATTTCAATCATATGTCACGCCAAAAATCGAGATGAGCGACCCAACTTTAGAATCGAATCAGGAACTACTCCATTAGTTTTGCCTGGTCAAGGTGCCACGCTGAATTTTTTCTATTAAATTTTTTTATATTTGATTTGGACGGTATTGCATTTAAGAATATCAAATTCAATTCAAATTTTTTTTCTTTTGATTAATTGAATTCAGAATATGAATATACTGTGTAAAAATGTAACTATGAAAAAAATCTACAATGAAAACATTGAAATTATGAAATACAACTATTAAAAAAAAATTCACCTATAAAAATTCATATTATGAAATACAATTCAAGTTCAAATTAAAAAAATTCAAATATAAAAACTAATTATGAAATACGATGTAAAAAAAAAATCAACTATAAAAAATTCAAATAAAAATTCAACTATAAAAAAAAATCAAATAATGAATTACAACTATTAAACAAAACTTACAAAATTCAATTATTTGATATCTGATGGCACAGATTTACTTCCATAGTTTCCCTCGGTGCGCTCTCTTTCCATGCTTCCACAGTGCCTGACTTTAGAAAACTCTTTGTGGTGGTTTGTAGTTAGGGTCTCTTGTTCAGCTCTGGGCTTGGGGACCCTTTCCTTCCCAATCCTACTTTGCTCCGTGTGGTTCTGTTCTGCATTTCTGAACGCAGAGACACTTCTTTTTTGTTATTGTGCCTGCAGATGAATGTCTTCCATCCTGAGCTGAAGAGAGTTTGAGACAGGCTGAACTAATGACCTTGGTTCCTTTGTGCCGAGCCTCAAAAGAACAGGGGCGAGTGCTTTTTTTTGTAAAGAGGAGCAATTTGTGTGGAGTGTTCCCTCTTCATATTTACATCTTTTTTTATTTTAAAGGTAGCATTTCAAGATCATTCTTTATTTTAAAAGCCTCTATTGTCGATGTTCACTGATGGTTAACAAAAGAGGAGGTTTTTGGCCTCATAGAAATCTGGGTGTATTGTATAGAAGTTTTTGTAGGAGAGATGTTTGACACGAGGGGAAGTGATTTAGTTTTCTTATTTAACTTGAAAGTAAAAATGAATCAACATGTTACCCCTGTGCTAATATTTAAAAGACAAGTTCCTGTCAACTGGTAAAGTGCAGCAAATGAGGTGTTTGATTTATGCTCATGAGGTTTCCCCATTGACATAGACGTTCAACGATGGTACTAAGCTATACAATTTCCCTGGTCTGTTTACTTATGGGATTAGGATCTTTGGGCTGATTGGACGGCCGGCCTTTGTGCTATATCCTCGTCCATTTAATGTTACTGAACAGGCTGTTGTCCAGGGGTCGGTAGTGTTCTCATGACCTCACCTGGCCCCAGAAGAAGCTCTGCCTAATGATCTGTGCTAATGGCAATCCAGATCTGTTGTTGGAACGGATCACCATGACAACCCAGGGTTCCAGGGCACAATATGCTAGTGCACGGACATAAAATTCAATCCGTCTTTTAAGCTGTTAGAGCCATTTTTGAGCAGAGGGCTGTGGAAGGGAGGATGAGTCTCCAAGGTTGACGGTAAAATCAGTTAATCAAACGAATCTCGCTCACCTCCCAACGGGCTCCCACACCTCATCTGAATTGTGAGCCATCTTCACCGAGCGCCCTCAGATCGACTTTAGCACTATTTCAGTGATTGATCATGGTATGGACTAGTGTGCTCCGTCATCCATCATTCACCTGTCCTCTGCTTAGACTGTACCAGCTGTCTCTACACTAAAACAGGACATTGATCAAGGTTTTCCCTAGGTTTTCAGAGGGTTTAAGTGATGTCTAGGTTCTAACATTTTTCTTAGATTCAAAGTGGAGGGTGTGTGTGTGTGTGAGTAATTCCATGCCAAATCACCAGATTTTAGAGAAAGTTCCAGCCTGACTATCTCAGATTTGCTTCATATTTTTTTTATTTTAATGTCTTGTTGCTAATAATTACTGTGCAAAATTTTAGGCCAATATCTCCACTAGTATTGGAGATGTTAAGTCCACAAAAAAGGGGTTGTGGTGCCATATTTAGCGTAGAAAAAACTGTTACAATCAAACATCCATAGTTTGATGGCTAGTAACTTTTGAACTGTTCACACTAAATGGTTCAGATTTGATGATTCTTTGATGTAATTATTCTGTCTACACAGAAGGAAAGCTTTGAATGGGACAGATTTAAAGATTTATAGCATGACAAATATGACTTCCTTGAATACACATTTGTCCATGGTGTCACTTTAGTCTGTATATCTGCAGATTTAATGACACCAGATGTCTGATCCTTTTTAAAATTTGAGATATGTTATAGTACTATCAGAAAAACATGTCATATCTGTGACAAAGATTATACTTTCTCATATATCTCATATATAGGCCTCTAAAAATGGAAAAAAAAAAGCTTGTTGCGTCTGTATTTTTAATTCTTACAACAAAAATCTGACGAGGTCTACCAGAAAACAAATTAAGTCAGTGAAAAGAGCAAGGTCTAATTGATATGAGTACCAAATAAGAAGTTGGTGCTGTGAAGAAAACTATTTTATTGATATTATTATTTATTATGAATGAAATAGCACACAACAAGCTTTTTTCTCTCCCTATTTTTAGTGACCTATATATGAGAAGTTATAATTTTTGTCTCAAATATAGCATGTTTTCCTGATAGTACTATAACATGTCTTTTATATTAAAAAGGGTCAGACATCCAGTGTCATTATATCTGCAGATACAGAGAGACAAATGTACTACCATGGACAAACGTACATTCCAGGAAGCCATATTTCGCATGTCATAAATCTGCAAAAATGTCACATCCAAACTTTCTTTTTGTTTAAAGGACCTTATTATATCAAAGAATCATGTGTGAACATTTGAACCATTTAATGTCAACAGTTCAAAAGTTATTAGCCATCAAACTATGGATGTTGGCTTAATATCTCCAAAACTAGAAGGAGATATTAGCCTAAAATTTTGCACAGCACTTTCTAGTAAGAAGGACATTAAAATAAAAAAATATGAAGCAAATCTGAGTCAGGCGGGAGCCTTCTGGTGATTTGGCACAGAATGACCTGTATGTATTTCGCATTGTTTGGGATCATTATGGCCATTTCTGTGTACAAAGTTTAGAAAAGCTGAAGCAAATTAAAATAAACAATATCGTAGAAAGGTTAGAAAAAACAAAAAAATCCATTTTGGAACAGCTGCAACCAATAGACATGAATTCACTTTACACTTCCCATTAACACAGCTGAGGCGGTGGCCAAAATGGTTTGGATGCTGTGTCTAAACCTTGTAATGGTTGTATTAACCTTATGTAATGGCAGTGAAAAACATGTCATGGTTTAAGGGAGATCAAGACATGGTTGTCCTTGGTTATTCCTTTATCCATTAAGGGAAAACAGTTAATAAAAAAAAGCTCAACCTGTAACACGCAGCACTATTTCATAAAACTCTTGGCAGGCACAACTGCTTTAGTCCAAGGGTGTTAAAAGCAGAGACAAAAGCTGACTCCATTTGACCATTGAAGGGCTGTAATTATGATTACCTTTACTGGATGAGAAAGGATTGCAGCCCAGGGGGGCGTTTTTCATTTTATTACATGAATGAACAGTATGCCCCACTTGCACAGACTCTGATGTTGAAGAGGCCTGCAGAGAGACATTCACTTGAGGACCTCTCACATAATACTGCTAACACAGATATCGATAAATCTCTGACAGTGTCAACGGTGGACCTGACCCTAATTAATGCACAAGTTTAACAGAGCAGTTGTGACATTTTGTCATGGTAACAGGCTTGTTTTCTACTGACAGCAGATATTGTATTAGTTTTTGTCTCTTGTGTGCACATACACAATTGTGCTCAAAGTTTACATACCCTAGCAGAATGTGTGATTTTTTTTTTTTTTTTTTGGCCATTTTTTAGAGAATATAAATGATAATACAAAACCTTTTCTTTCGCTCATGGTTAGGGGTTGGGCGAAGCCATTTATCATCAAAGAAATGTGTTTGCTCTTTTTAAATCATACTGACAACAGAAACTATCCACATGACCCTGATCAAAGGTTTACATACCCTGGAGGTTGTGGCCTAATGACATACACACAAATGGATACACATGGGTTTAAATGGCTATTAAAGGTAACCAACCTCATCTGTGAACTAGGGTATGTAAACTTTTGCTGGTTTACTGCATACATGTATAACTGATTGAGAACAGTTTGATTGTTGAAACATGGAAAGAAAACTGAACCAGATGAGTGGAATCGAAAACATAAATAAAACAAGCAATAAACAGGGGTAGGGATGATAACGACAATATATCGTTAGAGCATCGTCATCACAATGTACGTGTGCGCAATACTCACATCGCAGGTCCTGCAATGTAGGAGGCAAAGGAACTCAACATGTTCTCATCTAATTTCAGGGGTATCCGACACGCACTGCATGCAGTCATCCACCAATCAAAATCATTCTTAATCAGTTTGGAGTGAGTCGCTGGTAATAACACTGAAAATGAGCAATGAACAAGAGAAAAAAAATCACAGAAAATGAAAAGGCTTGGTGCCAAAAAGAAAAGCAGTGTCAGTTATCTGGGATTATTTTGGCTACAAGAGGGATGATACTGAAACACGTGCTCTGTATTGTCTTGCAATTGTTGCCACTATGAGAGGTAACACAACTAATTTGTTTGACCATATATGTTGGCACCACACAGCTATTATATCCTCCTCAGCATTTTTCATATGACAATCAACATTGCAGGGTTAAAAAAGATTGTAATGTCAGTTTTTTCCAATATCTTGCAGCCGTAAATGGGGTTTCTATCTGTAGCCTCACTTGTTTTAATATCTTTGATGTAGTAGCCCCTCATTTGTAGGTATCTAATGAAGTCCTGATCAGTCCTTGTCAGGATTTCTGAAATCAAACACGGTAAAGGTTCTGTCCGGCTCTGATCCGTTTCCCATATCCACTTACATTGGCGAACTATAAAGAGGAATGGGAAACGTCTCGGTCTCCCTGCCCAGTGCTACCCTCCTCCTCATCCTCTCCTTCTCCTCCCCAAGATACACATACCCCTCCCTGTCAGTCTGTTCTCCCCCTGGGGCCAGTGGGGAAGGCATTCCTGAGCTCAGGCCACTGCAGAGTGAGCATCAGAGGGAATGGCAGAGACAGAAACAGTCCAAAACATTCAGCAGCCTTCCTTCGCCTACAGCGTTCGACTTCGCATAAAGCAGCTAATTTGCTCCCATTACCGAGTGCATATGAATTTCAGTTGAGTTGTTTCTTTCCTCCGGGACCACCAACATTGATGAGTAATCCTTTCAAATCAGCACCAGAATCTCTTTAGACGGGTAAAGAGTTGATGGAATTTAACTGTCGATGGATGGATGGATGAAAACTAAGGAGGCACATGGGCAGTTGCTTTATATACCAAACTTAGAGTGAACAGAAATGACACTTAGAACCCTACAAAGGAAAAAAAAACCACCATGTTGATTGCCTTTTAATCCCTACATACTTCATTCTACACCAGATACAAAGTCCAAAACATTCACAAATCTCAATGTTTTACAAGTGAAATTAAATGTGTGATATATGTGTTGCAAAGGAGCGAGCACACTCTGTTTGCTTTATTAGAAACTTACATCAGTCTGTCCTCTAAAGTCATTTATCAGGCTTCCTCATACAGTATTTTGACTGTTTCCATGGTGACCACTGACTAAGTAAAGTGGTCTGAAATTAGAGTGCCCTCATGAGAAAAACACTGGTGCTTAGCTTTACTCAAATTAGTAACTTCAGTATTTGATTATAACGTGAATTTTGAACCAGGCAGATTTGCAACTTATTAACATATTTAATCTCGTTTATCCGTCATCACGACAGACGACTTTTATTGAAGACCCTCCCCCACTCGGTGTTTCTGGTTGTCTGGTTCTCTCTCCTCTCTGTGGGTCGCTGTGTGTTCACCATGACAGCTTTTGTGAGTCTGTCACCCTGGTCTCGGAAGTACACAGGGAATCCACATTGGCACTCAGTCTAGCGGGAGAATTCCCCCTTTGGTGGATTGTCCTATGGTCATCGGGCTTTGTGTGTCCACTGAAAGAATCTGCATTAATTATGGCCCGTCTTTACTTTCTCTGTGGCCCATAAAATTAACTAGTGAGAAGCTAATGGAGTATTTTTGTGTGTCAACAGTATATAAGATATTCATGTTGTTCAAATTAACGTAAGATGCCATTTGTAATATGCTGACCAATTTAACTGACTTTTTTTTTTTTTTTTCAGTTGCAAGAAAAATTATTCGACCACCCTATTATGTTTTCTTCATTTTCTTGTTCATTTTAATGCCTGGTACAACTAAAGGTACATTTGGTTGGACAAATATAATGACAACAAAAATAGCTTATAAGTGTTTAATTTAAGAGCTGATATCTATCCATTTTCCATGGTTTTCTTGATAATAGTGCTGCAACAATGAATTGATTAAATCAATCCAAATTGATTCTTAAAAGAGTTGGTAATGACTTCTGCGGCCGATTCGTTGGGTCTTGAGCACACGAGTATTGCGGCATGCAAATAAATACATTGTGGAAAATACGGAGCAGCATGGCTGATCGAGGCTTCAGATGCAGGCGAACCATTTGACCAGGCGTAATGCACTGTTTATGTAACAAAACTTGAATAATGAGGAAAAAAATGCCCAAAATCCCACAGCACAGTGCGTTTCGGACAAACGGGGCTGCCATGGCCGCTGATAACGTAATAGTAGCTAGTTGGCTCATTATTAGATATTATTGGCGCAATCATAACATCTCTGTTTATCAGGTCACCAGACTAACGTAACCTATCGTTGACTGAACTGATACATACAACGCTAGTTTGATAGACTATACCAGAGCTTGTTGAAGAATATAGCTTGCTAGTCTCTAGCCATAACAATCCAAGGTAACTGGCTAGTGCTTAATCATGTAATCATTACTGTCATGTGTCACCTCCTGCACAAAGAAAAAAAAAAGACGCACTGTGAGGAGTGATGCGGCGTTTACAACCACACCATCACTTGACTCGCCTGCAAGTTGAGTCTTTTGTGTTTATCCAATGAATCAGTTAGTTTAAAATGCATAAAGTAATTCTTAAAATCAGCAATATTTGCAGACCTACTTGATAATAACCAAAATCACATTTTTTACATCAATAATTATGACGTTGGACTGACAAAAACAGTGCTTTTAGGCATTTCATGTTTTCTTTTCTGTCTTTTAGTCACATGACACACACGGGAGTTAGTACTTGATTGCATAACCATTGTTTTTGATGACTTTTGATTCTAATATTTCTTCTGCAACAATGTAATACGAGCAGCAGACAGAACAAAAAGGGATGTTATTTTTTAGTATTGCAGTTAAGCACTATATACAACAGACATTGCTGAATTGTTAATGCATTTGTTTTTAATTTACAGTAGATGTTTCTTGTTTTGGTCAGAACAACTGAATACTACTGAATTTGTCGTGTAAATTTGATAACTGCTGTTTCAGGGACCTAGAAATAATTGTCCAATATAAATCTGCAGTCTCTGTTTTGCTGGTTTGGGTTTTATTTTCCTTTGAGCCCTTTTGAGAAGTGAAATGACAGTGTTGAAAATGTAGGAGACATGAAGACGGGATATTGGATGGAACATGCATTTAAGATCGACTTGCATTGATCTGCACAAATAATTGATTTGCACTTAAATGTTTATTTTTCTAAATCAATGTCTTGAAATAATATTGAACGGTTTTATGGGTTGGGCATGTTCTCGTGGGCTCTGGACCTTCACTTTGATGGGGAGGAAAGAGCATGCAAGGGACTGTAATCATTTTTACATCATCTTGGGGCAGCACTATATAATTAGAAAGGGTTGATTTCCTTGACCACAGCAGGGGCTGAAATTGCAGGCCTTGCCCCAGCCAGGATTTAGGAAAGAAACTGAAATAGCACTGGCAAGTTTTTGTCCTTGTGTCCTTCTGCGTTATATAGTATTGGTCAGATGGCAGTGCAGTCACCATGACACACTGCAGCCAATTCACCAGCACTTGGACGACCAGCTTTTATGTGGCGCCTCTTGTTTTCAGAACCAACTACCGAAATTACAACTTTGTCATAATCTCTTTAGCATGATGTATGGCTGAAACCTGTACAAACCACGACCTGCTGCGACTGCAGCAAGTGAACCACTAGTAGTTTTATAGCAGCAGTGACCAGTATGGCAGATATAGGCTTTAGACAAACACTGCCAGAGTTTTTTAGGTTTGAGGAAAGGATATAAATTGGCGTTTGGCCTTCTTAAGGGTTGTAGCTGCACTGAACCTTCACAGTTTTCATTCATAATATTTGTTACCTGATATGGTAGTGATTATGACTGAAATAGTTGTAAAATCATAAATGTTTAGCAAATGAAAGATGAGGCTTCCATCACTATATTATTTGTGGTCCATAATCTGTTCAGGGTTCTCACCAGGATTTTTTCACAGCGTAGGGGCATCAGCGGGCGCGGCGGCGGGGGGGGGGGGAGAGATGGTTCGCCCAGGGTGCGGTTTCTCCCCTGAATGTGACAGCTTGTGCCGGTTCAGGTGATAAACGTCGCGGAAAACTTTGCCGCAAATATCAC
>JAPTGZ010000015.1:28884051-28896959 GCA_029814645.1 Fowleria isostigma | reverse complement strand
AGAGATACAGCTTGATTAGACAAAAAAATTTCACCCTGTTAGGTCTATAAACCTAACACAATGGAAATTTTAAAGTGAGAGCAAGTATTATTGTTATAATTAACTAATGATATTATTAACTTCATATATGTGTATGTGTTCTAACATTAGGGTAAAACATCAGGGTAAGTGAAACATGGGGACATGAAATGTTGCCGCAAAATGAGAATCACCCATACAGTTCTACTATTAATATACAACCCTGGTAGCCCGAAAGGGAGTGAGAAGAAGTAAAACTTATTTGCTCCCACTGCCGGTTTTACTACTTAAACTCATATGGTTGCAATTATGTCAGAAATTAGTTGTAAACACGCATTAGTACACCAAAACACAACATACAGAACACAAATGTACCCAATAAAGAGGACAATACTAATAAAACACAACAGATTATTGGCACCAAAACGAAATAATGTAAATATATAGTAAATAAGGTCAATGAATAAAATAAAAAATAAGAAAAAAACAAAACACACACACTCTTTCTTTGCTGTTTGATTGACAGGCATTTCCTGATATGTTCATTAAATAATTTTCATTTCTATTTATTTTTTTCCGTTTAATTTGTAAAGCCTATTTCTTGCCCATCCTTCTCTCACTGTCCTTCAAGGTTCAGGTGGCGACCTCTCATTTGTGCAGACCTTTTCATGCTCATTACAGACCACAATCACATATTCCTCAGTGCTTGCATCCAGATGGGCAGTGCAGTAATAAACGCTGGTGAGATTAGATTATAAATGGAGGGAGGGGAAAAAATAGTTCCCGTCACATGCTGTGATGGTAAGACTTCAGAGTCCTACGAAAAGGAGCTTTTGCCTCTTCCTGAATTATCAGCCATCAGATGTGGCCCAAAATTACCCTTGATAGCCCACCACATGTTTGTTATTTCATGTGTGGATCCTGTGTTCCTCTTAGCACTTTGTGTAAACTGAATCTGAACTTCAGCATATGGTTTAGATTACTCCGACTATGCCCCCTGTTGTTTTTAGATGAAATACAGTCAATGTAACATATTAGGCAGTGTGCTTTTGGCCCAAGACATTTACCTGAACTAAGTGTGTCTCACACACAGCTTTCTCTGTCTCACTTTAATTGGAGCCGTGTGACTCCCAGCTAATAGCTTGTGCCTGACCATCCACAAATGAATGGAGGTTTTCAGGACAGACTCTTTGGCTTTGTCTGCTAAATAACAGGCTGACTTGGACTTTTCTTTTATAGGTCCCTCATCCTTTTGGTTGTTAAGTTGTTGAAGCCTATCTAGTTCTGCAAATAGGTTTAGTTTGATGTAGGGCAGGGCAATATACTGAATATACTCGATAGGGCTGCACGATATTGGAAAAAACTGACATTTTTTTTTAACCCTGCAATATTTATTGCAATTTTCCTCTTTGTTTTTATGATTTTCTGCTATTGTTTTGCCAATTTTCTTCTTCGTTTTTGGTGATTTTATTCTTTGATGATTTTTCTTCTTTGTTTTCAATAATTTTTGTCTTTGTTTTCAGTGATTTCCTCCTTTGTTTTTGGTAATTTTCTTCATTTTTAGTGATTTTTTTTTGTTTGTTTTCAGCAATTTTCTTCATTTTCGGTGATTTTCTTTGTTTTCAATGATTTCCTTGTATGTTTTCTGTGATTTTTTTTTCTCTGTTTTTGGTGATTTTCGTATTTGGTGATTTTCTTCTTCATTTTTAGTGATTTTCTTCTTTGTTTTCTGTAATTTTCTTCCTCATTATCTTTGATTTTCTTCCTCATTTTCATTGAAGTTTCTTTAGTTCGTTGCTCATTTTTCAATGTTGTCACCAGCAACTCCCTCCATGTGCGGGGGTGTGGTCTGCTTCAGCGAACTGAATGGTTGTTATTGCTGGATGGCTGTGCTCAGTGTGTGTCAGGTACCCTTGAAATTAAATAAAAACACGAGTTCATTTGCCTCTTACGTTGCAGGTGCTGCGATGTGACTACTGCGCACATGTACATTGCGATGACGATGCTCAAACGATATATTGTGCAGCTCTAATACTCGATTTATCGTGACTTAGATCATGTGCAATAAATAAAATAACTATATTGCAAACATCGAGTATGAACTTGTTCGCCAATGTCAGAGGTAGAAGTTTCACAGCCCTTGCCCTCCACCCCCCACCCATCCAGAAAACTGTCTGCCACACATGCGCATTTGAATATCAGGAAACAGTGAGTCCAGCAGAGAAAGCGCAAAGAAAGTCGAGGTAGATAATATTGTTCCGAAGTAAAACAGCACCAGCTCTGTCATCTGGTAGTGTTTGGGGTTTCTTAAGGATGACATTGAACTAAAGCGGTTATCTGTGTCACCACCTGAAAATCTATCTCCTATGATGGAGATGAAGTCAGATTCTTTTTCAATATTTGCTCATTTTTCTCCCATTTCAAGAAAATAGCTCCATCCAAACCAAACCATTGATCTTCACACAGATATTATCGACACAAACACATGACATTAATCTGTCGCAACTGTTGGTTTTTGCCAAATTGTGGTTATTTCATGTAAAACATACAGAAACTGCAATGAATATCAGAGTCTGAGGCAAGTAGTAGGCGGACTGTAAGGGACCGTCTGCAAATGACAACATCTGTTCATCAGGTTAAAATAACTGATGTTTCTCTTGATAAATCGGCATCAGCATAGATGTTTGGAGAGTCATGGGTTTTTCTGAAAATGCTGTTATCTGGCAGTATTTATTTCTTTATTAGTCTGATCAGTACAGATATAGACTACACTTGAAGGGGTTTGTGGACATTTCACAGCCTTTGATATTAATAAAAATAACATATTTGTCAAATAAATAAATACTCTGTATCTTTCTGTTTATGCCATCACCAGTAATACTTTTATAGCTCCATCCTGCATCAACCCATCGACATTTATATCTGCATAATATTTAATGTCATGCATTAAAGCATTGAATTTAACGTCTACACAATGGTGTACTGAATATTTCAAAATATCGAGATATAAATTATGTATTGCAATATAGACTAAATATATCATAATAATGGTTAGAGCCATTATTGCCCAGCCCTAGTCCCTCATCCTTTTTGTTTTTAAGTTGTTAAAGCCTATGTAGTTCTGCAAATAGGTTTAATTTGAAGGAATTGCATTGGCTAAAGGTGCTTTTCAAGTGTCATATCAAAGTCTAGTTTACAATCGTCATAGCACTATCTACCTCCCACTATCTATCTCCAGATCCTCCAGTGGCAAAACACATGGTTTCATTTTGGTGATTTCTGATAACAAGCACCTGGTTTGAAGAAGCGTGCTGAGAATCACTGTGTGCATAGAAGCTCCTCCGTGGCTGCAGACGCATCCTTCCTCAGTATGCATTTCACGTGGCATAACCATAGATGGCACTGTGCATCAAGCTGAGTTCGACTCTCATGCTTGGCTTGTTGCAGTGACACTTTCAGATAATTTTCTCTGACATGGCTGCTAAAGCTTCTGCCCTCTCTCTCTCTCTCTCTCTCTCTCTCTCTCTCTTTCTCTCTTTCTTTCTCTCTCACTAACTTACACCTCCATGATTAGTATCTGCGGTCAAAATTGCTGTGGTTTGGGAAATTGTCCCTTCTGATTCAGAGAATTTTTAAAGGTGGGAGCAACCGGTATTGGATTTGGTAATGGGAAGCGGCTATCTGCGCTGCCCCATCTAATCTGTGTGTTATGTCTGGGGTTACACATAGAGTCATCTGATAACTAGAGTCTGAGGAAAGGCAGGGTTGGGTTACAGTCAGTCAAGGCTGGAGTCGGATGGAGGAGTGTTGCAAGGGGAGGCGTGCTGTTGCTATTCTCCAAGGATTTACAGATCTAAACTGTGCATTTACTGCCTATTTTCAGATTGTTTTCAGTTAGATTTTTTTGCTCCTGTGTCTGGAGTCTGGAATGCGTTTCCTCTTTACACAGGAAATGCTGGGCAGAAGTAAAGGACCTAAAATGTCACAACTAGTTGCCTGGGAGAGTAGTTTGTCTCACGGCTTCGTATATGGGTGATTCTCTTTTTGTGGCAACATTTCATGTCCACATGTTTGATTTTCATTTACCCTGATTTAGACTTAGACTTTATTCATCCCGGTTGGGATATTTATTTCCACTTGACTGTACATAGAGTCATCATACAAACACACATCAACATCAGTCCTTTATAGTCTGTTAGAATACACACACACATACAGTTAGTAATAATTATTAAATATAACAATGATAATTATTGCTCTCAAAAAGGTCTATAAACCTAACAGGGTGATTTTTTTTTTTTTTTTTTTTTTAGCTAATCCAGCTGTATTTTTTTAACTGATCAACATTTGTGTAGCTAACCTTCAACAGACTAACACAACTTAAATAAATAAATCTAATATATATTTTAATTCTACTGAATTATCATTTCCCATAATTGATCATAACAGGGTGGAACTTTAAGAGTTACCCATACAGGTGGAACATGTTTAAGATAAAAAAAAACAACGAAAAAACCCCAAGATGACAGTGACAATTGAAGCTTATCTCAGTTTCTGCGGTCAAATTCCCAACAAAAACAAGTGATGTCACTTCCTGTAAATGGCTTTCATGGATTTTTTATTTATTTATTTATTTTTCAGGCAAATAAGCACATTCTAACAGGGTGGAGAGTTATTACTTGGACATGTACAATATGAAGAAAATCGTAAATAAGAAATCCAGTTTCACCAGATTCAATTGCATCATAAAATAAAGTTTAATCTAGTCTATGAAATTATTAAAGAAAAATAAGTTTTACAATTTTATGACTTATACTTCTGGAGGAAGTTGATGACATGGCACTGTGGGACACATGAAATTTAGCATGTGTGTCACTAAAAAGGTGTGCAAAATACTATATAATATTTAAAATGCACTTAATTTATGTTTACATTTGGCACATTTTAGAAAAAAATTGGGGCAAGTGAAACATGAGGACATGAATGCTGCCACAAAAAGAGAAGAATCACCCATGTCGTCTTTGCTGAATCCCCTGCATGTGTAAGTGATTTTGCTGCCAATCTGAAGAAAGCTTAGGAGGCTCAAAGAAATATCCTTGTTGTTGTCTCTTTGCAAATTTACAGGCAGGTTTTTGTTGAATGTGTTGCAGACAACACTAGCAAATCCTTCTGCATTTGAATTTCATAAGACGTGTGCCTGAAAGCAAATAAGGAAAGGTTGCACAAAGAGCATATATCTGTACCTCTAGCGGGGGAAAGCATGTTGATGATTTATGATAAAGTTCAATGTCGTGAGTAAGCATTTCTGGAGGAGCTGTGGGATTTTCTAATCTCGTTATAGTGTGAGCCAGCTAACCTCAACTCCACACTGAAGACAAAAGCAGTCCTCAGTGGTCTGTGCCGCTGTCCCAGATACATCATCTGACTTGCACCGGGACATCTCGACCATAATCTAATCATATCTCTCCTTGTAGCAATACGAAAGAGGGGGGCATACTCGAAGATCAACACACTGAAAAACTCTTTTGTTTGTCTGGCCGTTTTTTTTTGCGTTCCCAACACCGCGTGTGTTGTGTTTTGAGCGCTCATTTTTAAAGTTCGCTAAAAGGCTAATTGCAGCGGTTTCCTGCCGTAGTTTACATTCCCAGAGCTGGCTAGCGGGGTTTTACTGGGAGTCTCCAGCCATGCAGACAATATTCCGGGGGTTGTCAGACAGACCAAAGCTGCTATCAGCGCAGGGAGCCGTCTGAGGAGAGTGTGTGAACGTGTGCGCGTGCAAGTTTACGCCAGCTCCGGAGTGCAGCCAAGCCTGTCCAACTAAGACACCACCGCCTCTCATCTTCAGTCCCATCTGGAATACGTTAATCCAGCAAGAAGTCTCTGCGCTCTCTCTCTCTCTCTCTCTCTCTCTCTCTCTCTCTCTCTCTCTCTCTCTCTCTCTCTCTCTCTCTCCCCCCCGTGACACACACATTCCCTCTCTCTCTCTCTCTTCCATGCTCTCTCTCATATCCCCTGTATCTTTGGTTCGTGCCGGCAGGTCCAATCAGGAAGCCCAAATATGTGGAGAGTCCTCGCGTTCCTTCTGATGCTATCGTTTCAGCGCTGAGGAAGGTGGCCGACAACAAGGAGTCTTCCCACAATGGTGAGTTTTTGCCTTTTTTTTTTCTATTTATCCGTTTGTCTATTTGAGGTTTTGTGAACATTCACAGCCATAGATGCTTCATATACATCACTTTTGTGTTTTTAATGTCTTCACGGCGCTGTGTGTTTGTTTTGTGTGTCATAGAATATTATTGCCAAGTCAATGGGGTCAGGGAAAGTTCTGTGTAATTTCGGGGTAGCATCAGTTCGTGCATGAGTGGTCTGCGTAAGTACTAGTGGGTCTGAGTCCTGTTCCTTCATGTAGCCCCTTATACAAACACACAATAGTGCGGTGTTTATTTCAAAGTGTATGTTTAGATTATAGGGGAGTCAGTGTTCCAGTGTGCGGGGATGTATTGTCTGAGTTTGTTTCATGGGAATATAATGAGAATTCCTTCAAAGCAACAATACAAGACCTTGAGTTTTTCAGTAATTGCGTTTTAGTGAGGCTCCCATTACTGTCACCATTTGACGTCCGGGGCAACGATCCGCTAAGTGGTCGGGTTTGTTTTCCAGTAAAGCCGGGCAGGATCACATTCCACCCATAGTTACTTAAGTAAAGTTATAGGATGTGTTATCTTTAGTGTACGGCAACAGAGAAAGTAGCACCCCTCTTATTGGACGTACACAGCAGCGCCGTCACCATTGACTGTTACATACCAGCGCACGAGGGCGTGTCTGACATTCAGCTGGCACACAGCGGCGTTTGGGCTCGGAGCAGATAGCGGACAGCCCAGAAAAATGTTATCTCATGACAGCTGGTGCTCAGGCATTTCAGTCGGCTAATTTTTTTACGAGCTCTGTTTTGAGGCAAAAAAAAAAAACTGTTCGGAGATTCTTGGATTTCATGGATAGGAATACAGGGAAAATTTATGTCGCTGAGAAACACACAAACAACATTCCATCATGCCTCTCTCTACCTCAGCACCTATCTACCATCTCATTTTCATGGTCTGATAGCAAAGCGTAGAGTTGTTCATCTGACATACCTCTTAAAGCTTGTGTACAAAACACACACATTATCTGCCGCCGCTGTCCTCAACAGTTTGTCCAACTCGGACTGAAGAAAGATAATGATTTATCTCAGTGTACTTAAAGTGAAACACAAATCCACTGCTGTTTACCTAAGGGTTTTATTGAAGTTTACTTTAACCTTAAGTATGGCGTTGTCACTTCTTCCTTTATCTTCCACTAAGTTATTATGGGTCATTCCAGGATTTGAGGACAATTGAGGCATAAAAATCTTTGAAAAATCCATGTATTATTTCATAAAGTTTTGTCATATATTTAATAAAACCAAGTAATAAACTGTCAAATAATTGGATTCGAGCAGCTCAAGCATCATAGGTACATATATTTCCAACACACCTGATGGTTGTTATCAGTCTTCTGCAGAGCTTCATGATAGGCTTATCATTTGAATCAGGTGTGTTGGAAGAGGGAAACATCTAAAACATGCAGGATAGTAGCCCTCGAGGACCAGGGTTGGTGACCTCTGCGTTAGGAAGCGTGAAACAACCAGTCAAGGCTGAAACCATCGGAAAAATCTGAAAAATAGAAGAGAGGATTTAACTTTGATCTAGCCATGGTGTTAGCATAGGGTTTGATGATGTCATTTCCTCTGTGTCATGTGACTCACTATTATCTTCTGCCATGATAACATATTTTGGTTACAGGGTTGCACACATGTTGTGGGACACAACTTCAGTACATCATTACTACTGTTTAAAATATGTTGATTAAATTAATTGTTTCATCAGTTATAACAGACGTATATCAACAATACCATACAAAAAAGTGTATTTATAACTTATACAAATGCTTATATTTGACATGTAATGTCATCTAAGAAGAAGGGACAAGAGAAGAATGCCATTTTTGGAGGGTTTGAGATCTTTTGGGTATTTTGAATAATATTTTGGAACACATTTTATTACAACTATATTTACACTTTGTCTTAAGATAATAATTTTCACAAGTACATGTGTGTAATGGTCTGTACTTATATAACGCTTTTCTACACATTAATGCTACTCAAGGCGCTTTACAATAGTAATTTCACATTCACCCACTCATACCCCAGTAGGCTGCCACTATGCCAGGCACTATCAGACCTCACTGGGGGCAATTTAGGGTTCAGTGTCTTGCCCAAGGACACTTAGACATGTGGACAGTTTGAGATGGGATTCAAACCACTGACCTTTTGACCACTGGACGACCTGCTCTACCACCTGTGCCACAGCCGCCTTTAAACCTTGTTGATGTTGTATGTGTGGATTGTTGTAATTTTTTGGGTGGTACTGAAAATGTAACTCAGTTTTGGAATGACCCATATACCTGCCTTATCTTCAGGTGATAAAGTGGTATCTTTCAAGTGGCATGTCTTCAAACTGTCCCTTGAACTTTTTTGGAGCAGAGGTTTGACAAAAATCAAACAGGGACAAAAAAAAAAATGGCCTCTCTGGTCTCGAGGCTGAATAGTTACAGACTGGAGCAGTGGATGGCAAATGAGAAGTGATATTGCAGCCTCTCTGACAGTAGCCAAGCTAATTTATGGCATTTTAATGGTTCATAACTGTTGGTACAACAGTAAAAGGCGGGCTGTCCTTGAGCAGCTGCGGGAATTTGAGACATTTTGTCAGGTTTGTGGCTTTGGGAGGAGCTCGTTATCAAATATTGATTCATCTTTTACAGAATTTGTTTTATGGTCTGACATCTACATATTTGCAGCCTTTAGTATTTCACAGAGCATGAAGTTAGACAAGAGAAGAGGGAATGCATGCCTTCGTTTTTCATTGGGTAAATACCAGTAAGCAGGTAAAAAAACCCAAAAAATTTACAGCAGATAAATTGCCTCCAGTGTGAGGAAGGAGCCAACCTATTTGACTAATAAGATGCAATTAAGGGCTGTATAAAAGCAAGACTAATGATCTCTAATTGTGATAGTCCAGCTGTAGCAGGATGAGGCTCCATCCATCGCTGACAAGCTTTTTCAGGCTACCGCAAGTGTTTGATTTGCGTGTTTTCTTGTTACATCAACTCAGTTCATTAATATCTGTCAAGGATAAGTGTGGTGTTGTTATGTCAGCATCTTTCAACGTGCGGGGGGTTCTTTCTCCAGTGAAGGTAAACGATGCTTGTGTTTTTTTTCACCAACCGGATGAGATAGCTGTTTGACATTGCAGTTTTGTAAAAAGGTCAGTGTCAGAATGACAGCTTGATAGAGCGCCGGAAGAATCTGACTTGGAAAATCCAGCGCAAGTTAGCAGCATGAGAAATGTGTGACATTTAGGCAGTGAGTCAAGTGAGTTGTTAGCGACTGCAAAGGGCCTGTTTGTTGGTGCGTGCTAAAGGTTGTTTCATACGCCACACTTCACAGAAACAGTCGGAAAATAGTTGAAATCAACTTTTTTCTTTTTCCGTACAATATCTTTATAGAATTTTTGCATACTCTAAAAATAAACACATACAAAAAAGGATAAATACAAATATAAAGTGAGAGGCAGTAGAGCCATGATTGGAAGGTCATACTATGTGTAACAAAAATACAGTTTCTGTTCCTTCACATATAACATATGTCATTAATGACAACTAAATATACATAAACACAAACCAGCACAGACAAGCACCAAAATAAGCAAACAGTTCTGTCTTACACAAACACAACCATCACAACAAAACAATTGGGCATTGGGCGACATCATCCATAAATAAAAGAATCATAGCCTATATCAGGGGTCTTAAACTCAGTTTAGTTCAGGGGCCACATTCAGCTAAGTTTGATCTAAATTGGGCTGAAACAGTAAAAGAATAACAATAACATATAAATAATGTCAATTCCAAAATTTATGTCTAACTTATATGTTTTAGAGTGAAAAAAGTAAAATATACAAACTATACTCTAGAAAAAATTGAAAAACATGAACAAAATGAAATTCATCAAGAAAAAAGTGCCATTATTTTGCCTCAGCTTCTCATTTTCATGTTGCATGTTCATTACAACTTACAGATCACCGTGGCTCAACAACTACACAAAACATTTAATAACGGGCAGAATATTGATAAAATTGTACTTAATTCTTATTTTTTGTAAAAGGCTGATCTGTAAATGTAAACATTTTTGTGTAATTGTACTTTTTACACTACAACAAAGACAAGACTTTGCGTGTTTCATCATTTATAGTTTATTATCATAGTATTTCACTGGCCTGACCCACTGTCGATCGAAGTGATCTAAATGATTTTGACATCCATGATTGTGAATATCTTTAGTGTAATTTTTGTATTTGAGTCATCCCATTGGCTGGATTGGACCTTTTGACGGTTTTGGCCCCAGGGCCGCATGTTTGAGACCCCTGGCCTATATGATACATAGAAATAAGAGTGAGGGAACACCCCCCCACCCCCAAGGACAGCATCCATTTTTACCACCGCAGCAGCAACACTGACAAGTACATGGTAACTCAGGTAAACTGCTATATGTTGATCTGTTCTGTATTTTCTCACTTATGGTCCACCAGACCTTTCAACAATGGCAGCTAGTCTTGAACCAACGTAAGTCAGGAATGGGGACCAGAATCAAAACCCTCAGTCATACATCTAGATCTGTATGTTAAATCTGACTTTCTTCACCAATTTTTCATCAAATCTGTAAAACCCGAGTCATGGTTTAAGTATCATGAATCTGTAAGCCTTTTTGTGATTACGCACCTGAATTTTTTCCCCACAGTGAACAGTTCCGAAGTTTACTCCACCACAAACAGATCTGCTTGTTTATAAACATAAGCGGCAGATGACTCGGGCATTTCCAGAAATCTGTCACGGTGTTGCATTGTGGGTAGCAGTAGCAGCAGCAAAAAAAAACGCCATCAAATGAAACCCACCAGGTTCTCTCTGTGTGGAACTACGCTTCCCACAATGCAACACTGGAAATGCCTGAGAAAGACACAGAAAGACTTACAGATTTGTGATACTTCAGCTACGACTTGGGTTTAACAGGTTTGATGAAAAATTGGTGATGAAAGTCACATGCAGCTTTAAATATTCCATTGGTAACGTCAAAAATTGTGGGGGGTTTACAATCTATCTACTTCAGTGGTGTGTTCTTCTTTGCACAAAAAGTGAGAATAGAGAAGAGTCTTTTGGAATGTTCACTTTGATGTTGTGTGTGTCTGCCAGTCCAAACACTAGACACACCGGGTCTTTTTAGGTTTAATGTAAAAAATTAAATGTAGTCAATATTCTACATCTTCCCAGTATTTATCAATATATCAACAAGTCCAGGCACAATGAATAAAACTCCCCACTTCAACATTCCACTTGGTACACTGTTCTGATTTACTGCTATCCAGTTTGAGTCTACTCGGGGGTGATCTGTAAACGGTGAAGAAGTCTAAATTGGGTTGAACTCCACTTTTTTGAGGCGTGTCACACTATGCAAATCCTCATTTCCCTGAAATTGCAAATGTAGTTTTGAAGACTTTGTTGCAGTATGTGTTTAATTTGGCTCTCCTCAGATATGTTTAGAGCCCTCATGTGGAGCTCAATGTATTCATTTGTTCCTCCTTTGGGACCAACCGTCAGCTCTCCAGCGCTCTGTGTTGTGGAACAGTCAGGATGGGCTGTAGGCTAAGAAAGAACTTGTGCATTTGACCCTACAGTACAGTCATCTCACATAACTCTGTGTTTGAGGAGGTATAGAGTTTCCTGTGCATGTGTATCAATGCTTTGTGTTTTTTTAATTTTTTCTATTTTTTATTTTGACTGTTCGCCACATGAGCGTTTGTTTATGGGTGTGTGTGTTTGCGTGCATGAGTGCATTTGCAACAGGCGGTCAACAGTCTAGCGGTCGAGATTGTTTCAGCTGTGGTGTTGCAGCTCTGCCTCCGTCAATCAAGACTGAACCTTAGGGCATGTTGTCTCCCACGATCATGTCTCGCTCATACAACCCCCACGTTATAGCCTCACTCAGACTAAAACACCTGTTTCTGTATCTCCTGATTATCTTGTCAAGCCTGTAGCTGTGCCCTGTCGTATATATTTAAGGAGTCTGTGTATCTACAAACATCTGTGATTCCGCCTATGCTTCTAGGTAGTTTGACAGTGTCTTTACAATATGTTATAGTTGTTAACACATTATGGAGAACATACTGTCTGCTGTCAGTGTGGGGAAGGTAGTAGGTTAGAGATTACTAGCGAGATGTGTAATGTTTCTTCATCATTAACTTTGTCAAAGTATTGTAATGTATCGCATTCTGAATACATTGTCACTGCAGGTTAAGCTGTAAATATGTCAGGCAATGTTCAGCCATTCTCTGATTCCTGACAAAGTGTTGAGGATAATTTGCATTTTCCATTGATTTGATTTCAGTTGCCGGAAATCCAAATAACTGACTATCTCAAACACCACTCAAAGTTTGTGTGCAAAGTAGCAACTAAATGGAGCTGGTCAGTTTTACTAAAGGTATAATTATTTGAGTAAAAACTCCAGTGTGGGGAAGGTAGTAGGTTAGCAATTACTAGATAGATGTGTAAAGTTTCTTCATCATTAACTTTATCTAAGTATTGAAATGTATCACATTTCATCAAATACTTTCTGTCTGCATTGTTTCCACAGATTGTTGCATAATACAGTGCTCAGCATAACTGAGTACCCCCCCCTTTGAAAAGTAAGATTCATTCATTTTCTGAACCCACTTTATCCTCACTAGGGTCACGGGGGTCGCATGGAGCCTATCCCAGCTACTTAA
>JAPTGZ010000015.1:28827177-28838566 GCA_029814645.1 Fowleria isostigma | reverse complement strand
AAAACCCATGGAGTTGGATCAGTGACAGTGGATGGACACACTGGGTTTATGTTCAGTCAATGATAGATTTTGCTGAAAAAGTCCCTTTTTTATCAGTTCTCTCTGTTTTTGATGGAATAATCCTCAATTTTACTCTAAACTTTTCTTAACGTGTACTTGATTAGTAAATTAAATGTAGGAAAATACTTTTCACTGAAAAAAACACAAAATATAGAAGGTGGTATTACAATAAACAGCGATAAACCACTTAAGGATGGTTAAATATAGAGAACAATTTATTTGGGAAGTGCCACGGATGTCACACTGGGTCCTGATGAGTTGAGGTTTTTGGAAAAGGAAGAAAAAATACATTTATCAGCAAAACCATAAGAACTTGTTATTTATACTCTAAATAGTAAGTTTGACCACGCTTGTGAACAAGTTTACAATAAAGTTTACAACAATGTTTGCATAGCAAATAAAAGACTTAATATACTTAGCCAAAATATGGCATGATTGTGGTATGATGGTAATACTATTAAACTTTTTAAAACTAAACTAAAATATGTCCACATTTGTAACAGCAATCAACAGGTGTGGAGCTGGGCCTCTGAAATGTCAACTCTGTTTGTAGAAGGAATGTCCGCACACAGCCCAGAAGTGTCATTTGCACTGCTTTGGTTAACGCGAACACACACACACACACACACGCACACACACACACACTCTGGGGCTGGCTGGTCCCAGGGCTGTTGTGGAACCTCTAACGGGAGTGTGTGGAGGCTGCATTTGTTGAAGCAAGTTGCACAAATGTTGGCACGCACCAGCTGTCACTATGGACAGAGCTGTAGTCAGACGCCTCTTTGGGGGAAGTTTGTTATTGTATCATTAGGTGGTGAGATCCATCTAATGGGCTGGTTTTGCAACATTTTTATTTTCTCCACTTATGATGACACATTCCTCCTACCATTACCACTTTGGCATAAGTCAACTCCAATAGGTGTCCAAAATATTTATTCTCCATTTAATGCCACATATATCCTGTTTATAGGTCACAACTGACTGGCTGCCTGATAAATTGATTTAAAGTAAATTTGGGAACAATGTGATTTAGCTCACTGTGATACTGCAATGCAGTCCTCTAACCTACATCTCACCTCTCTCTCTCCACTGCCTGCAGACACAGCTTAACAAAAGTACTTTCACTAGGGGTGTAAATTGAATGAGTTCAGTTTGCTATCTCATTTAAACCCACCACTGATTTACTTTTAATACCAGTTTTCATAAAGAACAATTGAGCTCACACTGCTTCCCTTAGATTAGATGGTCACACCAATGAAATTAATCAGGTCGCAAAAATAAGTGATTAACTTTACCTCGATCAAGAAGGTATTGTAATTACGTTTTGTTGTTAGGTGGTGAGTTTGCTGTGACAGGTATTATCAGGCTTGTGAGAAAAATAATGCGTGTTTATATAAAACCTTGTTAAAGAGTAAGACGTGACAGACATGAGCACATACATATATATATATATATGGAAGTAATCCATAAAGCAGGGCAGTGCCTGAGTTTTTTAACACTGTGTACCAAGGTAAATGATTGATTGAATTAAAGTATAATTCATCTTAACCCATAATGACCCAGTGCTACTTTTGTGTTAGTTAAAAAAAAAGTCTATATTTTCTATTTCTTCAGTTATTTTTCACCATTTATTTTTTGACACTTATTAGTTATTTATCATTTTATCATACAGAACTTACAACAATCTGCATCAGATTTCAGTCGTAGTCTAATAATAATGACAATTCAAGTTACGGTCATAAAATACCAAGTTATCCAATTAAATTTTTAGTGCAGCGGTCTGCTTAACACCTCACAGGACCATGAGACAATCCACACACTAATTGCCTTTAAAGAAACAATATTGTCCTCTTTATTTTGCATTTCTACAGTAAAAATCCAGTATTTTTTTTTATATTTAATCTACTGATCATGTAGATGCTCATAAAAGTTCAGGACAAATTCAAAAGTAACATCAGAAACAGAAAGTAGAAGAAAAACTGACTTTTTCAGTCAACTATATCCTTAATTGAACATAAACCCAGTGTGTCCATCTTTACTGGTGAATCAATGTTGTTGAAGATGACCGTGTTTCTATGGTAACTATGGAGCCTCTTAACATCCCAATGGGTCATATCTGATGACCATAAAAGGATGAATAACTGTATTTTACACCAATTATTTACTGAATTGATAGAATTAGTGGATCAACAGGTGTTAAACAGTTTAGATCAGTGGATGGATTCGGTTGACGGTGGATGTTTGGGTCTTTACGGGTTAAAGGCGTGATCCAAGTTGTGCATGGTCACTGATGTTAGAGTGAACTTTGTGTACAATCCTGTCCCACTAATACTTATTAACGATAATATATTTGAATGATACGGTTTTGTGTGTACTTGTGCATATCTGTAGTTTGCCTGTACTCTGTGACACCATTACTCTTCATTACACTGGGGTAATAACGGTTCTATTTTTGACCCATTTAAGTTAAGCTTTTTAAGACGGCTTTCAGAGTCAAAGGGCCATATTAGTTTTGGCCTCTGGAATTCCATGATTTTGAAATATTAGCCTGAGCTCCTTGTGTCGGTGCTGCTCAGACCGGGAGTGGGGCTAACGATTGTACATCCTGTCTGTAGTGTTTTGCTGTTGAGCAGAGCTTTGTGGTCCAAGGCAGGGTAAGGCACAACAAACGGCGCTCAGTATTAAGAGCCCTTTGTACTGTTCGCAAAATGAGTGACTTGAATGGGTCTCTGCCTAAGTCTGTGGATTGCCAGGCAACTACAGGACATATTATTCCACTACTGCATTTAAACCTTGAAAAACAGTGACAAGGTAAGGTTTGGAGACAGCGCACATCTGTGACTTATCAAAGCGGTTGAAGTCATCCATACCTGGTCCACGTGAGCACAGTCTGTGATTCACAAGATGTTCACAAGGGTTAGACGGTAATTTTCCCAAATTAAAAAGTCATGCGTGATAAACTGTTGCAGTCCTTCTTCATACCTCTGCATCTGGAGCAGGGCGTCATGATGAAACTGTTTTCTCCATTTTAACAGATCAAATCTCCTGTGGTATGTATGAGGCTCTGTCATTTCACGACCACATCAAATTGTTTAAAGGGATATTTTTGATGGGTTTTTGTTTTTTTTTATATCTCTTCAGATAGCAGCAAAGTGGCTGACATTCTGTAGGCATTGATCTGTTTAGTTCAGAAACCAAAAAGAAAGCAACAAAGAAAAAAAAAACCTATCCTCCCGCTGTCTGGAAAGGTCATAGTGACATCTGTTAAAATGTCCAATTTGCCTGAATTGTTGGTGCTTGTATGGCACAGCAGGAGCAAAAAGAAAAAGCCACAGCCCAGATCAATTGACCTGAGTGTTGAAGAGCCATTTAAATTTCTGCTCAGTGGTACGCCATTGACAGAACAGAACTTAGAGCCATAACGCTGCCACATGGCCTGTCTCAGAGGGACAGTGTGTTGACTGTCTGCCTCCTACCCCCACAGAGCCATCTGGTTGTGATGGACTGACAGTCCCACTATTATATAATATCTCTTCAGGAGATACTCAGTGCTTACATGACACAGCCTCCGTAATGTTCAAAAACCAACCCAAAAATGGCCAAAATTGAACTGAGTTTATGATTTGCACATGTTAACTGCATCTCCTAGCAACACTTTTAACTTACGTAATACAATAATTGGTAGGTAGGAATTCCATTCAAGAGGCCACCTCTTGTGCTTTTATTTTTGTACTGTACACTCAAACATAGTCCCCATATTTCTGAACATGCGAGATACTCCCAGCATTGTGGACTTGGTTTAGGCTGAACAAATGTTATGTCTCATCACAACACTTTTAGGACTGAGTGGTTGTCTAACAAGTAAGTAAGACAAGCATGATATGGAATAGGGATGGGAATCCTAAGGCCCATTTCTTCTCGCTTTACGTCGTAAATAGGTTCGTCTGTTTTTAACGTTGTCATGTGTCACTGCCTTCATACTTCCATGTGTCCTGTGGGTTCAAATGAGCGTTTTCCAGTCAATCCACCAGAGGGTGCTGCTCTTAATTACTATACTGGCCAAATACCATGAAGAAGAGTAAAGTTTTTTAAGAAGAAGAAGAAAGTCAATAACAACAAACAGAGCGATGACAGAGGAGGTTTTACTGTGTGGGTAATAATGTTAATATTGAGAAGGGTAGTTGTCGTGAATATGTCTGTAGGTTTTCACTAACACACACAGTCGCTCTTTGAAAGCTGCTATTTCTGTTCAAATCTCAACACTGCCTCCACTGTCCTTCCACTGGTACTGCTCCGTTTTGTCCATCCAGGTACGTATCCACAAGCTCCCGGACAACGGACAGATTTGCACACGTAATGTACGCATAGGACGGATGAAACACTCTGTCCGTATCTGTCTGTGTCTTTAACGTAGAGCATAAATGAGCCCTTAGTTGTAAGGCCGATACGATACACATCTTAATACAGCATCTCCAATCCAATGTATTAAACATACGTGTGTGACATCTTGCAATACGATACGATTCACACTCAAATCACTATAAAGAGCTATTAAGCCCATTCTGATTCAACACATTCAGTCTGTGAGAGAATATGCAGTGACATTCAATGAGGTGATTATTTATCAAAGAAAACCATGACTTTTCACAAACTGGCTTTTGTCCAATTTAGTTAGGACACATCCCCTTTAAATCTGTGTTTCCAAAGTCATTTCTCTGCCTGCTTCTCATGCTTAACTTCTTGCTCCCTCACTGAATCAGTCTAGTATTTGTAATGGAGGCAATACAGAAAAAGGTTCTATCACTTTAAGAGACACCTGTGCGAGGTATTCTGGGATGTGCTGTTTGATATGTACATCACTGTTAGGGGAAGTAGCTCCAGTATGTATTGTAATACATAGTATTCAGTGCAGATGTAAACATTATGTGTACACAGTATACATAATAAATGAATATATGCAGCAATTCACTATTAAAATACAACTCTAGTATCCCAAAAGGGAGTGACAGGTAGAACTTATTTATTCCCACCCCCAGTTTCACTACTTAAACATGTATGGTTGCAATTAAGACAAAGAAATTAGCTGTAATCATGCATTAGTATACCAAAACTAACTAACGTAATGTACAAGACACAACTGTACTCAGTCAAGAGAAATGAACTAATTAAATTTACTAATTCAACACAACAGATTACAGGCACCGAAATGAGTAATTAAAAAAAAAATTAAATATATCTAATAAATTGTGTCATTTGTGAACATGAGGTCTTAAATTCAACCAAAGATGCCTTGAAAAATGTCTTAAAGGGTTATTTATTACTCTTACTGAAGCCTGCAGATACACTGACAATATAACATGTCTAGAGGAAATAATTACCGTTCGGGTTAGCATCCGTTGACCTCATTTGTGTCAAAAAGGTTCACGTTGCATTTTGTTCAACCAGACAAATTGAATAAGTCTCTATTCATCATAATCATAGACCAACTGATCAGAGTAAATGTGCAGACATTCTTCAGTTCTTATTATTTTACATAGGCAGAGTCATTTTTCACCTTTAACAAGGGAAGTGGACCAGTGCAGCGAGAGTTATGTTTCTATGGTAACAGGCCAACTTTGTGTGCAGACCAATTATATTCCACTTTGCACTTTGTCTTTTCAAACTAAGGGCATTCCAGCTTGGTGGATCACAGATGGATTGAAGATGAAATGAGGGTGTTCACTACATATCATTCATCATTATCTTCTGAGGCAGTTATCACAGACTGAACTGGGTTTTATAATTGTTTATTCTATCCCCACAAAATCCAATTAAAATATATATTTTATTTTTAACACAGTAATGTCATCTGTCGTTAGTTGTAACAGATGTTCGATTTGTGATTTTACTTATTTGTTTATAAAAATTCCCACTAAAGCATGGGTCTCAAACTCATTTTAGTAAAATAATAATATATTTATATAATAACTTTTCTTACTTTATGGTAATGTTGACATTTACAAAGTATCCTTCAAACCAATGTGAATAACATGAAAAAACTAAAATTTCTTAAAAATAAGTGCAATTGTAACAATGTTCTGTCTCAGTTGATCATTTATACATGTTCATTACAACTTACAGCCCACAGTGGATCTACAGATGGATAAAACATTTAATAACAGGCAGAATATTGTTAAAATTACACTTCTCTTAAGACATTTTTAGCTATTTTATGTTATAAGCTATTTTATATTGTCTTAATTGTATGTAAGTTTATAATCTGTTCATTTGTGTTGTTCTGATGTGTGGTCAGGTCTCCCTCAAAAAAGAAATTTTATCTCAAGGGACTTCCTATTAAATAAAGGTGAAATAAAATTTAAAAAATAAGGCATTCCAGTTTGTTTATATTAGTTCATGTTATTCATCTTTTTGTGACATTATAGTTTGTTTTAGTGTAAATACAGGGAAATTACATGAAAGTGTTTAGATTTCAAAGAGAAAAATTTTGACTTGTGAGTATTTATGTGTTGTTATGATTACATTTTTTTGATTTGACCTATTTGAGATTGAATTGGTCTGTACACAGAACCCAAACTCAAATGATTGATATCTTAAGTGTAATTTTTGTATTTCACAAATGCATCTCACAGGCTGGATTGGACCCTTTGGTGGGCCGCATTTGACCCCTGGGCCATTGTTTGACACCCTTGCATTAAAGCAGCTTCTTTTTTTTTTTTTTTTTTTTTTTTTTTAATTTTTAGTTTTTTAAATTATTACTTACTTACTCTTACTCCCCCCCCCATTTTATTCTTATAATGTCACACATCGTGGTCACAGTGAACTCCTCTGACTTGAAAGGCAAGGAAGTGGGTAGAGTGATGATTGACAAGTCAGGCTGATAAAGGCGATAAGTGTTTGGAGCGGAGGAGCTCAGTCCACTTCCCCGGTCTGTCATGGGAAACACCGAACAGTAGGTTTCAAAGGGCCGATGCGCCTAAGGAAAAAAAAAAGAATAATATTTTCATCAGAATTTGACCTGACAAATATGCAGCTTCAAAGTCTGTGCTCGCTCAGACTTCAATGTATTATATGTAGGTTTTATCTGTCAGCGGTGATGTGCAAGAATAGGAAGGAATTCAGAGACTCCGGGGAGGAAAATTATTAAAGGTGCGAACTGGAGGGAGGGATCTGAAAGATAGAGCATGACTTGACAAAAGGGGAAAATGGTTAATGTGCAGAATGCATCATCACAGACAGAAAAGGGAGAAAGGGTGTGGAATTAAACCACTTAAACGAGTCAAACCAAGTCTGAGCTCATCCTTTGCCTATCAGTGGATGTGTTTCAGAGTTGGTTCTACACTCTTCACTGGAGAAAATTCAACGAGATCACATTGCAATAAAAGACAAAAGCCTCTTCCTGTGGTCTGCTGTTCAGTGTGGGGGTTTTTGTGGTGATTTTCTCCACAGGGACGGTGTTCTTTTCTCTTTTTGCGCTGGTCTCCTGCTGGCTCAAACCGATCACATGAACTCTTTTGCCTCACTTTTGCATCTCATATTCTCCATGCATTCATTTATGTTTCTCCTGATTTACTTTGTCTTTTTCACATGCCTCTTGTCTCTTTCTCTCACCTCTTCTCTTTTCTGGACCACTTGAGAACCTACATTATCCCCTCTAATACTGTTACTCTCTTTACATTAGGGCAGCAGAATATATTGTTTTATATATATTGAATATATTGTGTAATATTCATATAGCAAAGACGTGCAATCATTCCTTTTCTTTTTTTTTTTTATTAACTTTTTGTTTTCCGCACCATGGGGCTCCAGAGTGGTTTTCTCTACCGCTCTAACATGAAAGTTTTTCTGGTATAAAAACTGCAGTAATGGTACTGCTCCTGGTTGAATGTAAGTTTACATGATATTCATGTTAAAAAAATGTGAATATTTTCAGAACACAATTTTGTTCAAGGCCTGAACACTTATATTTAAAGATTTTCTTTTTATATATTTACCAAACCAGGCATCAATGGAATATAGTTTAGTTAAAGCTCTTACATGGTGGCACTCTGGTAGTTTAGTTATTATGAAATACATCCATTAGAAGAAGAAGAATCTTTATTGTCTGTATACACTGAAATTCATTCTCTGCATTTAACCCATCCCAGATGTTATATTACACACACATACTGCATGCTAAGGAGCAGTGGGCTGCCTGTCAGGCGCCCAGGGAGCAAATGGGGGGGTTAAGTGCCTTGCTCAAGGGCACATCAGCCAACAGTTCTTTGCCAGTCCAGGGAATCGAACTGGTGACCCTTCAGTCCCTAGCCGACTGCTTAGCCATCTCAGCCATGGCTGCCCCATGTCATTTATATATTGTCATGTCATTAATATATGTGAATAAAATTACCAAATATTTGACTATAGGCGCTTTCGGACAGAGAAGTTCTAAGAACTATCCACCTCAAATTTGGTTCTAGGAACTACTCTCTTCCAGGGTAACTTATTTGCTTTGCATTCACACAGGCAGTAAGGGACCATTAATTCCCAAGATGCTATTTGTCTTTTTGGACTAGATGATGTAATGAGGTGTTGTGATATGATGTCAGAAAAGTGAAAGGTAGAATAGAGACAAATACGTCTGTATTATCATGATATGGGATTAAAGCAAATATATCAGTTTTGACAAATATACAAAATGTATAAATGACATGCAAATACTACTAAAGTATATGGAATACAAGTAAATACTTAACCAGAACTAGATCTGAGGTCCGTGGGACTGTGCCCTGTGAGCTCTGCTGACCAGCAGGACTCACAGCCAAGCTGAGCCGGCACAGCCCCTTGGACCTCACATTACAGTGGAGCTCCATCAGCCGGCAGGGCTCCCAGTCTATTTTCTGGGACCGGTCTTACCCAGACCATACTCTCCATTCTTAATATTGAGAAACAAGAGTTTCTTTTAAAAATTGCGGTACTGCAAGAATCGGAAATATGCTGATCAGTGTGGCCTGAGTTCTACCAAGCAAACATCTGTTATATTGTTCCTTTGGAACCATGGAAAAGACCCTACCTGGGAGGAGGAGCAGGAGCTAAAATGGTTCTAGGGACAATGGTCCATGATTCCAAGTTCCTATGCTGTCCGAATGTGTGGAGAAAAAAAAAAGGGCCTAGTTCCTGAAAAGGTTATAGGAACTACAAAAAGTTTCTACAGTGCGAAAAAGCCTTATGTTTGTGTCTGAAGGTCTATGTTAACAGCATCACCAGTTCTACCATATAATTGTCATTAATTGTTGTAGTAGTACAGTATTTTGTCTTAAATTATAAAGTAATGAGTCAGCATACAAACAATTGGCTCATTTAACATTGGTAAGAAACCTTTTTCTTAAGAGATGAAATTGGTATTTTCTTTAGGTGAACGAGAAATACTGCAATATTATCATTGAACACCCATATGGCAAGTTGTAATATCCTACCCAGGCTCTGATAATATCCTGTTCATACTGTCTTTATTCACTTTCCTGCATGCATCTGTGGAAATGTGTGCAGAATGTAGAGCGGAGTGCATGCATATGTCAGAAAGGAAAGGGGGTTGACGGCATCTTGGAAGGACTTGCATTCATGTAGCCAGTGCCTGATGCTGTGGATCTGTGATGGGCTGTGCACTAGAGAGAGGACAGTCAAGCCCTCTGCTCAGCGGCTGAATGCTGCCAGTGTGCCTGCATGGGAGCACTGGGGCAGAGAAAACGCTTTTGTGCCCTCTGCGAGTTCATCCACTGGGAGCACTCTCCAGAGATTCAGCTAAGGGTCTGCACCTCGACTTGTATCGGGGACAAGGGAAGGGCTGGACTGTCTGTTGTCTTAGGCTGTGCTCAGTGGTGTAAGTAGCGCTTCGTTTTAACCGTAGGCTTAGAATTGGTAGAGAATAAATGCTCTGTTGTCCTGGACTGACCTAGGATTATCTGCATTTACTTCACAGTTATTGATAAAAGCACCTCTCGCTGCAGTAACCACAAGGGTCTTCTTTTATTTTATTGAAAGTTGTATTGATGGCACGGTCTTCAATTACCCTGTTGTTGTTGCTGTTGTCAGCAGAGAGGGTCTAATTAATGGGACATTCCATGAACTAAGTTAGCGGCCAAGTGAGGGAGCGAGGGAGCGAAGAGAAGAGTTGAGTGTTTGTGACAGTCTCTGCCAGCTGAGACTGATGAAGTAGAAAGTAGAGGCTTTGATTCTCCTCCTCAACAGGGCCAAGAGAGCATGGATCACCATGGTGATAGTATTGAACTGCAAGGGAAAAGAAGTGCCTTGTTGCACTAATGTACAGGTTTATTGTATTAAAAGATCATGTCTCATATTTTTTTAAAAAGTTGAATTGCGTCACAGTTACCGGCTCAAGGATGGTGCAGAACATGATACTAGAATGGCACATCCTGCAATTGGACTTGAACACATCTCCAGCTTGGAATCCAGAGCTGTAACAATGTGGTGATAAAAGCTATTGTAGAAACTGAGAAGTTTTGGGTTTTTGTTTTTTTTTTTTCAAGCAGCTTACAGATTTTGAACTATTAGAATTTAGAATTATAGTCGCAGAAAAGATTATTAGACCACCCTATGTTTTCTTTAATTTCTTGTTTGTTTTAGTGCCTGGTACAACTAAAGGTAGGGTTGTTTGGACAAACATAATGACAACAACAAAAATACTGTTGTATGCAGGTCATTTGTGTTGCTTACTCACTTGTTCAGAATAAATGAAAATGAATGAATGTCCTCCATTTCTCCCAATTTTATCAAATCTATCATTTTGGAGTCTGTTGTAAAATGTGATTTGCTCAACTACTTCCAACAGAATTTAGTGCCCATCTCACAGCCGTTCCCCTCCACTCAGGGCAACCAGGCCCAGAATGCTCTTTTCTCCAACCAGGCGTTATTCAATTTGCACCATTCTTTTTGCTTGTGAGCCGTCCCTTAAAGTTTATAAAGTCAGCTTTCTCGGGCGACATCCATGATTAATGGCTGCGTGTGTGGGACTGAATATTCTGTGATCATTTCTGCAAAATTAGCAATATTTGGTTCCTAATTTCAATATACAGTCACAGAAAAAATATTAGACCACCCTATGTTTTCTTAAATTTCTTGTTCATTTTAATGCCTGGCACAACTAAAGGTACATATTTTGGGACAAATATAATGATAACAACAAAATAGTTTAATTTCAGAGCTGATATCTATCCAATTTCCATGGTTTTCTTGATACTAACCAAAATCACATAAGCTCTTACATCAATATCTATGGCATTGTACTGACAAAAACAGTGCTTTTAGACATTTCATGTTTTCTTTTCTGTCTGTT
>JAPTGZ010000015.1:27699078-27719807 GCA_029814645.1 Fowleria isostigma | reverse complement strand
AAGTTATGGAGTTTGATTAGTTTTAGTATAAGTGGTTAATTAGATTTGTTATAAGTGATAATAAAGTGATACACAGACACATATACATATACACACACATACATATACACACATTCAATTTTTTTCTTCCACTGAAACATTATCTCCACATTTACATACAAATACAATATAAACACATTTACATACTAAAGAAAAACAAACTCAATACTAACCTAGTGCTCTACACCCTCTGCTTCATCCTTGTGAAAATCATCTCTTTATACCTCTTCCCAAACTGCTTAATATTTATACTGTCTGATTTCTTCACCCAGTGTATTCCACTAAATCACTCACATATCTATATGCACATACTTTTCTGTGTTATATGAAAACTACGGTAAAGATCAATCAAGATATGCCCTCAGATATTCTGCATTTTAAGTGTGTGGTGCTTTAAGTATGATAAAAAATATACTGAATTATTAAAAATATTTCTTATTAGTGATTAAAATATATATATATTTATCAATTACTAGGAATTTCAGGTGACCCAATCTGAATTCCAAGCGACCCCCAATTGGGGTCATGACCCCACGGTTGAAAAACACTGACATAAGAGCAGAGGTGGGAAATAAAGTATAAATACTTTGTTACTGTACTTAAGTAGATTTTTTTATATTTGTGCTTTACTTGAGTATTTATTTTTCTGGCAACTTTTTACTTTTACTTCCTACATTTGTGCATAAATTTCTGTACTTTATACTCTTTACATTCTCAGAATAGGCTGGTTAAATAAAGAAATGAAATACTTCATTCACTGTGGAATTAGAAAATAAAAAATTTTATTATTTTGTCTGATTAAATAAGTATTGTTTCATTCATGGCAAAATATGCAGTTTTACTTTTTACTTTTGTACTTGGTTACAATTGAGAAGTAGTACTTTTTTTTTTACTTCTACTTAAGTAAAGGAGTTGAATCAGTACTTCCACTTTTATCAGTGTATTTTTTTTTTCCATACAAGTAGCTGTACTTCTACTTAAATACAGAATGTGAGCACTTTTACCACCTCTGTGTAAAGGTTCACATAAAAACACGTTATGCATTCAGTAAGTAAATACAATCCATGAGATATGGTCTTAGTTTGCAAAAACTACAAACAATGCAAAAATATGTCATTTTAATTTTTTCTCAGAGTGTAATAATACACAAAATAATAGATTTTCTGTGTTGTGTGTAGTTTTAAGTGATTCTGTTTCTGTAATGTGCAGCTGAATAATCTTTAATGTACTGCCTCTAATGCAGTAATGCTTTGTTTAGTAGAAACTAATCTGGCCTTGAAAACAAAGCATCCCCATATCTGCAAAGGATGCTTAATTTGCCAGTGTTTACACCACTAAACGCCTGTGAAAAATGAGAGCAGGCATTCCTCAGCTGCAAACCCATGGTCTTTTCTCTTTGAGACTGAGCGGTACTTTGGCTGTTTACATTGTAGCTGCCGGCAGCGCGAGTTTAACCAGGGCAGGACTTCGTTAAAGTTTGAAACCAGAGGAACCGGATTCACTCTGAGGACTCGGAGGTCATCCCACTGACCAACTGTGAGGCCATGTACCAGGCAGCTGTCTCCAAGCGGGCAGACAACACCATCCCCAGCGGGGTACTTTAGTGTGTGCATGGACAATGTACCGCTTTGGCTGCAGCGTGTGTGAGCTACCAGCAGTGACAAGTACACTCGCATAATTACATCCCGGTTTTCTAAGTGGCCATATTGTGCTTCCATTAGACTCTCTGTTGTACGTTGCGATGCTTAGTCTTCAGTTACAGTGCTTGGAGAGTCTGCATTAAGTTGGTATTGTCAACATTGTTGTTGGTGTTGTCATGTAGAATAAGTGGGGGTGATGACAGTTTTGTAGCTGGAAAACAGAGGTCAGCATACTGGAATGTATGTATAAATACACAGGGACATGAAGCTACCTGCCAAGGGCGAAACATAGAGGAAAAACCCTGAAAATAGTCATGTTACCTCGAAAGCACTCTCACAATTCCAGCTTGTGTCTAAATATAAAAACATTATTTAAACATTTTAACCCTTCAACTGCTTGCTCAACCATATGGTTTATTACATTTTGAGTCACTATATTTCAATAAGTGAAGAGCTCTATTCCAAAACACTATAAATCTGTTTTAATACTTTTCAGTAAAATTACATTTTTTATTCATATTCAATTTATCCTGTTAAAATGGTTTGTTGGCTCAGTCTGAACATGTTAAACAATATTGTTGATTATAAATTCAAAGTGACATTTTTTTCCAAACACTATAAATCCATCCTTTTTTTTCTTAATTGATAGTTTCTGTCTTAAAAATAAAACAAAAAAAAGAAGAGAAGATGGAATATATGACATCAGGGACGCAAAAAAAATAAAATAAATAGTAGCATAAGCTAAATTTTAAAATAAAATAAATATTTTCAATATCATGTTTCATTGTAGTCCACCACAATACAAATAAATTAAAAATAACACACAAACAAATACCAATACTTAAATTTAAAAAATCAACAATGTTAACAATACATTTAAATCATTTAGTAACACATTCAGGTTAATAGTCATTTGGTGCCAAACTCGTAAAAGTAATGATGGTAATGATAACGCTCAATAAATTTTGACTGGTTGAGAGGATATATTGCATTTAGGCAAATAAGAGGTTTAGCGCTTCTAGTGGTTTGGAATGGAACTGCATCTGTCAGTACATTTTAAACAAGAATATATAGGAATTTGGTATGAAATGACAGAGAATAGGTTCAGTACACAGGAAAATGGTATGACCAACAAAAGGTTTTTAAATTTGGCTTTTATAGCGTTTTAGAAAAGAGCTCTTCAAGTGGAGTACCTAACTTATCTGAACCTAATTGAGCCAAGAAAGATGAAAATCACTAAAGACATTTGGACAGTTTTTGGGGAAAATACAGTAATAATAATAATGATGGATTAGATTTTTTATAGCGCTTTTCAAGGCACCCAAAGCACTTTACATTATTGATCCATTATTCATTCACCCTCACATTCATACTCTGGTGGTGGTTAACTACATACGTAGCCACAGCTGCCCTGGGGCACACAGCTGCTAGTTCACACCTTACAGCCCCTCCGACCACCACCGAACATGCATACGCATCATAGTATAAGAGGCCTTCCTGAACATAATTATATTACTTGGTACCACAAAAAACTTAAATTAGATGTGTAATAATATTTTTTAAAAACATACTTAACCAAATGGTTGATTTGTATCTTTATGGTAAGACTAGTAGAATTAAGCCAATATGAAATAATGGATTAACTGTTATAAAATCCAAACCTCTGTTGGTGCAAATGTTAACTCTTTCCCCCATAAAGACAACATTTGACAACCCTTCCCCCCCGTACCCATAATGACAAGTTTTGACACCTCTGTTATATCACTAAAGATGTGATTTGATTTTGAACAGGTTCCGTTTTCAAATGTAACAGATGTTGTGATATGTTGAGGTGATCACAACCCAGATTAGGCCAGACCAGTAGGATTAAATACATTTTCTTGATTTTTTTCCTTTATTTTATTTTATTATTTTTTTTATATTTCTTTCTTTATTTTTCTAAATTAACTTTTTATTTTTCTATTTTTAATTTTTAAAAATTTAATTAAATTTATTTTTAAAATTTTTTTAAAGTTTTTATTTATTTTTATTTTCAGAAAATAATTTTAAAAAAGTATAATAATAATAAATTTTCCCTGCTTTTTCCCAAAGTTTGCCAAAGTAGTGACAACTGTAGCCACCGGAAAAAGAAATAATAAATCGGAAAAAACAAATTTCCATGGGTAGAGCTAGTAACATACATATATGGGTTGTTCCTAGTTGGCGTCCAAAAGGGAAAGAGTTAAACATTTAGTGGTAGTACATTATGGATATGTTGAAAGGATGAAATTAGTAAGTAATTTTTTGACATTTTCCGAGGTGATAATAGTGAGTATGGTTTAAAAAAAAAAAAAATCTATAAATTACTCACCCAAGGGAATAAGAAAAGCAAACAGAAACATTTTTCATCAGGTTTTTCTTGGTGGGGGTAGTTAAAGGGTTATGCTACAAATTTGTGTGTCTGCTGAGACGGCCTTTGAAGTATACACAACCATTAACTGGAGTGCATTTATAAACAGCCCGCGCTTCATGCTTACCAGACAGAATAGTCTTATTAAGCATCCGTCTGATTTCAGGTCATGTAGAAGTGGAGACAGCTAATGATATTTCCTGCTTCATTAGGTCATGGAGGAGTCGGAGGTCTGTTCCCTGCCTGGGGGACTTGCCAGTGTAAGGAGACAATTTGAAGCCCAGGAAATTGCAACATCACACAATGTTACCCAGTTTCATTTTCAGCACAGAAGTGTACAGGTATACATATGAAGCTGCACGCGCATCAGGCGGATAATGTCAGCATGAAGGAGAATGAAGTGCCTGTGGTCAAAACAAAATAACATACCATTTTTTTTTTTTTTTTTTTTTTTCCCCCCCTTGTGCCATTTTCTGATTGCCTGCTTCCATTTGCTTTCATCTGTATTACTGCATGGGGACCTTGGCAAAGTAAAATATGCACATTTAGGCTAAATATTAACATTGAGACTTGTATTACATCTTAATGCTCCAGTGCTAGATAAGTCTGTTTTCATAAGGCACACTCTGATTAAAAGGAATTCTGAGAAAGCACAGCGTACTTTCCGGGAAATTAGTCTTTTTAAGGAGAAAAAATAAAAAAAATACTCTTGTTGAGCATGCTTTTTATTGGATGAGTACTCTTTAATATAAGGTTATCTTTGCATGTATAACCTTTTAACTGATAAGGACTCAGTGTGACATTTATGGCACTTCTCAAATGCATTTTTTTTTCTATATTTAACCATCCTTAAGTGGTTTATCACCAAGTATTGCAATATTATATTCTTAATTTTGTGTTTTTTTAAGTAAAAATCAGATGTTTTTCCCACATTTAATTTACTAATCATGTAGATGTTCATAAAAGTGTGAGTGAAGTTGAGGATTATTATATAAAAAAAACAGAAAAATTAAGAAAAAGTGACTTTTCCAGCAAATCTATCATTAACTTAACATAAATTAAGTGTGTCCATCCACTGTCATTGATCCAACTCCATGGATTTTACTCGTGAAGCAATGTTGTAGAAGATGACTGTTTCCACGGTAACTACGTCCAAATTGGTCACATCTGAAGATCATGAAAAGATGAATAACTGTGTTTTACACCAATTATTGACACAAATTAATGGATCAACAGGGATTAAACAGTTTATATCAGTAGATGATTTTAGTAGATGGTGTTGTTTGAGTGTTGTTTGATGTTTGGGTCTTTATAAGTTAAAAATAAAAGTTAAATATAGAGAAAATTTCATTTGGGAACTGACACAAAAGTAGTGCTGGGTCTTTATGGGTTAATAAGCCTAATACGCATGGCTATGAAATAGATGGAGTTTATTTTGATATGTTCAACAGTGTTATGGAATGCAATTACGAAATGGATTGAGTGTATTTTTGATATGTGTAATATTTTACATTTTGTACAGGATTGTGTAGAATTTATTTTGACATGCGTAGTATTTGTTAAGTGACCTTAAGGAACTGAGATGGGACTTTTTGATCAGTAGAAAAAGATGGGGTCAGAGGTCAGGAATATATAATACGATGGCGTATTAGGGCCACATAAGAAAATAAAACTGCTTGTCACTACGAGAATAAAGTCGTAATATTTCGAGAATAAAGTCATAATATAATGAGAAAGTCATACTTTTTACTTTTATGAGATTAAAGTTGTAAATTTTGAAAGTAAATTGGACAGACTTTCCGGTTACAGTGAATGCAACAAGCGAAGCAGCGACTTCACTTCTGTTGAACTGGACCAACCAGATTACTGGGATGTTATCCCCCACTCAGAAAAGTACAATATATTTTCATGAAATAATACGTTTTTTTGAAAACCACTTTATTCTCATTATATTATGACTTTATTCTCCAAATATTATGACTTTAATCTCATAAAGTATGACATTAATTTCATTACATACTGATTTTTTTTTTTTAAAACTACGACTTTATTCTCATTATAATATGAATTTTTTCTAGAAATAGTAAGACTTTATTCGCACAATGACAAGTGATTTTATTTTCTTATGTGGCCATAAAATAAATTCTACCTCATCCCACTCCTTTTCAAACATTTTTCTCTCTGTTTTTCTTAAATATATTTGAAATAAAACATAAATAAATAAATATACAAAGACATTCCACCTTATGTTGAGCCATCTTTAATCAGTAACAATGTTTTTCATACAATCACCAGAGATCCAGGTTGTTTCTATTGTTCTCTCTTAAATGTTTTAGTCGATTGTAATAATTTGCATTGATTTTGGCCTTTCTTTGTAGTTTTAAAGCCCAATATGTTCTTTTGTTAACTGGGATTTTATTCAGGTTTTTTTTTTTTTTAAATGAATTCCAGCCAAGCATAATTTATTCACCCCATTGGGATTTTTTTTTTTTTTTTTTTTTTTGTTTGATACAAGATATTGTTTAAGAATATTTGGCTTCTGTCTAATGTCTGTATTTTATAGCGAGGAGAATCGTTGACACTAATGGTAACAGCCCTCAGAGCCTCCGGGGCACTTCCATATTGCTTTTACTGTAGCCATTTATCGTCGACAGAAACTTAACAGAGCAGTAGAAAGGATTGTGCTATTGCTTTGATTGCTGTGATACAGTATGAGCAAACAGCTTGGAATCTTTTTTGTCATCTTGACTCCATCTGTGATTAGTAATTTCAAACTGCAGCAAGCAATCTGGTCCAGCATCTTCTCTGCATGGTATTCAGTTGTCTACTATTTTGCTTTGGCTGGGAGAGTAAATTGGAGCGGAGTAAACTCACATCTGTGGCTCTGACAAGGAGGGTTTGAGGTGGTGAAATTAGACGACGGAATTCATCTGTATGCATGCGTCAGTGTGTGCTGCATATTTTTCGCCGTGTTTGACACCCACTGTCTTGATCATCACAGGAAATGTCTAACACGGAGGTGACTGTGTCGAGCGGCAGCAGGCAGGTCCTCCCAGGCAGTCAGCAGCTAAATTCCAACCAAGAAATGATGGTACTGAACATATTCCGCCACTGTGTTCCTGCAGGCGCTGTGAACAGGCCCTAGTTAATGAGCTAAATACTCAGACTGTTCGGATCTTTCACATTTTTAGGCACCACACAATGTTATGAATGTCCTTTTCTTGATTTATTTTGTTTAACACAGGTTACTATAGGTTACACAGGTCAGAAACCAATTACCTGTGTGCTGTGTCAATGGTCTGAACAAAAAAGGCTCAAAACATTGCTATATTGCCAGGGTTTTGCTGCAGATATGTTGCCATGTTGTTATGGCAACCGCAGCTGCCACGGAAGACATGTTGACATATTCATATGTATAATTTACTAGGCTTAATTATCCATAGCATAAACATTGCTCTTGCTCAGTGAATTAGATATCAGATATGTGAACACTTAATATTTAACTTGTCAGGTACATTTAAAAAAGCTTAGAGAAATCAAAAAGTTAGCAACTCATAAAAACGCAGCACTATTTTGTGTCAGTTCTCAAAAGAAATTTTCTTTATATTTAACTTTTTAACCCATATAGACCCAAACAGCCACCATCTACCAAAATGATAAACTGTTTAATACCTGTTAATCCACTAATCCTATCAATAAATGTCAATAAGTGGTGTACAATACAGTTATTCATCTTTTTCATGGGCATGAGATATGACCCATTTGGACGTTCAGAGGCTCCGTAGTTACCGTGGAAACACTGTCATCTTGTACAAGACTGATTCACCAGTAAAACCCATGGAGTTGGATCAATGACAGTGGATGGACACACTGGGTTTATGTTCAGTTAATGAGAGATTTTACTGAAAGTCACTTTTTCTTTGATTTTCTCTATTTTTGATATAATAATCTTAGCTTTACTCTAAACCTGTATGAACAGCTACATGATTAGTAGATTAAATGTTGGAAAATACTTAATTTTCACTGAAACCCCCCCCCCCACAAGATATAGAAGATAATATTACAATAAATGGTGATGAACCACTTAATGGGTGGTTAAATATAGAGGAAAAATTAATTGGCGAGAGGCGTTCCTTTTACATAGTGTTATGAAATCATGATCTCATCTTTATCATGGCTCTGTTACTACCCCCAGAGGCGTTACAAAGCCATGATAAAGGTGGGACCAAATGATCCCACCATTTCGTTTACACAGTCATTGTTTCGGAATAAAGGCGAAATATTCCAGTCACAGAAGTGCTGTGTAAAAGGAGCTTTAGTCTTATCAGATTTATCATGTGACCTGGAAGTCTTGACACAGAAACTGATCGTAATTCATGAGATCTGTATAATTAATGTTTGTTTCATAGATTTTGAGTTTATAAATGTGTAGCATTCGTAGAAAAAAAATATTAGACCAGTCTGGTTTCTTCAATTTCATTTTAATGCTTGGTACAACTAAAGATACATTTGTTTGGACAAATAGAATGAAATGATAACAACAAAAATACCTCATAAGGGTTTGATTGCAGAACTGATATCTAGCCATTTTCTATGGTTTTCTTGATAATAACCAAAATCACATAAGTTCTTCCATCAATATCTATGACATTATACTGATAAAAACAGTGGTTTTATGCATTCCATGTTTTTTTTTGTCAGTTTTAGTAACAGGATACACAAAGGAGTTGGTACTTGACTGCGTAACCATTGTTTTTGATGACTTTTGATGGTCATATACTATTTTTTTGTGACTGTGTGATAACGATACTACCCGTTAACCATTCTTTACTGCTTTTATTGACTAATTTCCTTTTATTTTTTTCTCTTTGTAAATAGATGTCTTACAGTGATAACACCTACGCATCCAGCTATGAAAACCATCAAAATGAAGAAGAGTTTCCCAGATACACCACAAAAGAACTGAGGGATCACTTTGAGAGAACAATAGAAGAAGCTGCGCCACACAAACCAGTTAGGGTAATTATTTCCGTTTCACTTGAAACAGTTAAAAACTGAAGAATATCTCAAGGTCACCATTTGCTTGTTTACTTGTTGTTATTGCGAAACGAGAGATTAGTACCACAATTATCCCTGTCAGTTCAATCCTTCCTGGAGCTTCACTTGACAATTTAACAAAAACATTTAATGTTTTAATTAGTGGTTTTTAGACTGAGCTAGGCGAGCTGTTTGTCCCTGCTTTCAATCTTTATTAAGTTACTCAGCTTCATTGTTTAACAGAATGCCATGAGAGTTGCTTTAGTCTTCTTTTCTCTCTCAAGATGAACGTGAACAGACCTAGGATTTGCAAGTTTCACTCTCTACTCAGTATATTTAGTTATTTTCACTTTTGTATTACATGTAGTATGACAAACTGACATAATGAATAACTCACTGTGATGTTTTTTTTTTTCTAAGACAGCAAATATCTCAAGATCTATTGCATCTAGTGTGTGTTTTTTTCTATTCTTCATGTTTTATGATACAGTTTTACACTTTATCTGTTAAGTGTTACAATAAGGTGAAAAAAATAAGCTGTTATATGAGTAATGTGATGAGTTTATCGTTACTTACCGACAAATGATATTTTTGTCCCTTGAAAAGATTGGTCACCATGACATCAATCGATCTAAGTGGTCCTCACATGTTACACAAAACAACGTGGTGACTAGTGAGGTGTGTGAAGCATCAGCTACAGCGGCGACACAAGACACCACAGCTGCAGTGATGGATTATGACGACTTTCCACCCCCGCCAGCCGATGATTCTGACTACCTTCCACCCCCACCTCCAGACTTACTGCAAATGCCATCAGAGAGTCAACATATTCCAGCATGTGATTACTCACCTGAGCCTCAAGAAGCAGCAAACTCCTCCAAATACCCCCTCAACAGAGAAGCGTACTTCAAACAAAGGAGCAAGTCTGAGCTGAAACGTCTCTACAAGCACATTCATCCAGAAGTTCGGAAAAATATTGAGAAAGAGCTCTTCACTGACTTGAATGAAAGTGAAAACAACCACATTGAGACTCAAGAGTACATGTATGAGGAGGACGGTGACAGCCCAAATGAAATGAATCCAGACGAAGACTATGGGGAATGGGAAGAGATTCTACCTGGTGAGGTGCAATCGATGCGTTGGATGTTTGAAAATAAGCCACTGGACACCATCAAGGACGAAACTCTGGATGAAGATGACAACAAGAAAATTACTCAACAGGAAGTAATTCTCGGAAAGGACGTACGACGCACTGCTTGGATGTTTGAGACTAAGCCCATGGATGAGCTGGGATCTCACGATATGAGCTCCACAGAATATAAAAATAAATTCAATAAATTTAACAAAGGAGATGTGCGTGCTGCAGCATGGCTATTTGAAACTCAGACCATGGACAGTCTAAACAAAATGCATAAAGAGGAGGATTTGACAAAAGAGATTGTTTTCACAGAGGAGGATGAAAATGCGACAATTTACATGATTGACAATAAATACATGGAAAGTTTAGGGCACACTGAGACCATCGATGAGAGCCACCTCCTGATCCTAAAGTCAGTATTAGAGGAAATTAACGGAGAGGTGAAAACAGTGACAAGTACTTTTGAGACTCAGTTTAAATGCATCCTCATGGGACAGTCGAGCCAGATGCTAGAGATTAAATCTGTGCGTAAAATTGAAACTGAACTGGAGAATTCCATTGCTTCACGTTGGCTTTTTGACACTCAGCCCCTGGACATAACAAACACTGAATCCTCATCTTACAAGCTTGTTTGTAGTCTCTCCATGGAGGACAGCAATAAGGGAGACTGGGGCAGGTGGTTGTTTGAGATAAAGACATTAAATTCTCTCACCGATTGGGAAAGCTCACAAATAGAGAAGAAAGAGATTGTCGGAGCTGATGTGCGCAAACACTGCATGGTATTTGAAACTCAGCCAATGGATTCTCTGAAAGATGATTCAAATGCCAGACCTCAGTCTATGGAAGAAATTATTGGGGGCAATGTTAGATCTGCTAGAAACTTTTTTGAAAGCAGCCCTCAAGTAGCCAGGAAGAATTGCCCTGAGGTTGGAAAACTTAAAAAGGCAGCAGTAAATGAAGAAATGAAAGGAGATGTGCGACACCAAAAGTGGCGCTTTGAGAGTCAGCCTTTAGAGCACATAAGAGAAGAGAAGAAAGAGGTCACTCGTACGGTTAATGTTGAGGACGACCTCACACAGGAGGATGGCACAAGCTGCAAGGCGGATGTTCGTAAGAACTGCTGGGTTTTTGAGACGCAGCCAATGGATACTTTAAAAGATGATTCAAATGCTCAACCCTTAACAAAAGAGGAAATAATTGCAGGTAATGTGAAATCTGCAAGACATTATTTTGAAACGGCTCCGCCTGATGATATTAAGGAGCTTGCTGAGGTTGGCAAACTGAAGAAAACTGTAGCACTTGAGGAGGAGAGAGGTGATGTCAGGCATCAGAGATGGAGGTTCGAGAGCCAACCCCTGGAAGAGATCAGAGAGGAGAAGAAGGACGTCATCCGCACAATTGATATGGAAGAAATTGATAAAGTAGATGTTTTAAACTACAAGCAAATCTTTGAAACTTCAGCATTAAACAAAATAGATGAATCACAAAAAATAATGATAGAGGGTGTGACATCTGGCTCTGTGCAATCAAATAAAAATTTGTTTGAGTCTTCTCAATTTTATGCCATGCAAGACAGCTCAGGACACTTCCATGAGGTAAAAACTGTTCGCCGGGAAGAGGTTGTAAAAGGAGATGTAACAACATGCAAATGGATGTTTGAAACTCGGCCAATAGACCAGTTTGATGAAAGCATTACAAAATACCAAATTATCAAGGGAATATCCAAAGAAGAAATTGAATCTGGTGATGTTAAAACAGCCAAATGGTTGTTTGAAACACAGCCCCTGGATGCTATTAAGTATTTCAGCAATATAGAAGATGAGGAAATGGTAGCGACCCGTCAAAGCCATGATGAAACCATGAAAGGTGATGTGAAAACCTGTAAGTGGTTATTTGAGACAAAACCAATGGACATTCTGTATGAGAGAGCAGACTTAAAAGGTGAAAATGAATCTGAACAAATGCCTAAGGGAGATGTGAAAACTTGCACATGGCTTTTTGAAACACAAGCACTTGATACCATTCATGATGAGACTGAGACTGTCATGAAAACATGCACTGTGAATCAGGAGGATATCAGAGGGAAAGATGTAAGGACGGCCTGTTTCCTCTTTGAGACAGAGAAACTTGAAAACCTTTCTGGGGAGGAGGCAGGCTCTTTTAAGCGCATTACTGAGATAGATATCGGATCTGGAGATGTGTCAAGGATGAAGTACATTTTTGAAAACCAAACATCTGATATCATGACCTCTACGTCTGAAGAAGCCATGCTAAACCTCAAGAGAGTTCAGACAGAGGACATCCAGAAAGGAAATGTGGTGAACTGCAAATGGCTCTTTGAAAACCAGTCTATAGACACAATACATGACAGCCAGGAAGAATCAATCAACAATCGCACCGTGTATGATGTGCAAGGTGGAAATGTAAATCAGGGCCGCTTCATATTTGAGACGTACTCTTTAGATGAAATTCAGGAGGTTTCATCCGAGACTGACTTGGAGCTGAAAAGACAAAAAATTGTCCGTGAAGAGGATGAGAAGGGCGATGTGAGGAATTACACCATGATGTTTGAAACTCAGCCTCTGTATGCCATTCAGGACAAAGAGGGTCATTACCACGAGGTCACCACAGTCACAAGCGAGGAGGTAACGCATGGAGATGTAGTCGGAACTCGGTGGTTGTTTGAAACCAAGCCCCTAGATGCCATCAAAGACACAGATGAAGTGTATATAATCAAATCTGTCACGCAACAAGATGTGCAAAAAGGAGATGTCACATCTGCCAAGTGGAAATTTGAGACGCAGCCTCTTGATAGGATTGCCGAAGAAAGGAAAGCTTTGATAAAAACAGTGGATGATATTCAAGGCGGCAATGTTAAAATGAATAAACATCGTTTTGAATCTGACGCCCTGCCTGCAAAATCTGTCAAAACAGTTAATGTGAGTGAAATACAAAAAGGTGATGTCAGGACGGCAAAGTGGAGATTTGAAACCCAGTCCATTGACAAAATAAGAAGCATGAGCTCTGAAAATCTGATTGAAACTGTTCAAAAAGAGGATGTTGCAAAAGGAGATGTCAAACATTCGGTCTGGCTTTTTGAGAAAAATCCTCTTGACCATATCAAGGAAACAGACGAAGAGGTTGATATTTCAGTGACTCAAGAGGAAATTCCCAAAGCAGATGTAAAGACAACAACATGGCTCTTTGAAACAACACCATTTGATGACTTTAATGAGTCAAAAATGGAGAAGACAGAAATTATAGGCAAGAGTGTCAAAGGAACTCTTGAGGAACTTTACAGCCAAAAGATGGTGAAGTCGAAGGGAATACTAATTGAAGCCGATGAAATTGGCGATGTTAGGATGGCAAAATACCAGCTAATGAATCAACAAGCTCCAGAGATTCAACGAGAAGACATCATCAGGGGAGATCTGCAGACAATCATGATGAACCTGCTGAACAAAAATGAAAGGCAGGAGCGCCAGGTAGTCATAGACTCAGAAGAAAAAGGTAACATCAGTTCGACAGTTCAGCAACTCTTCAACCAAGAGAGAGACAGCAGTATTGAAAGGGAAGAAATATTACGTGGTGACATTCAGGAAGCTATAAACAACCTTTTCCAAGAGGGCAGGTCAGCAAAACATGGAATACTCATTCAGGAGGATGAAAAAGGAGATGTGCAGATGACATTATACTCCCTCCTGAATCAACAAGAGGCTGCCTCTGTTGAAAAAGAGGACATTGTTAGAGGTGATATAAAAAGTGCTCTCCAAAAACTATCAAGTGCAGACAAGCTCAATCAGTCTATGAAGATAAAAGTCGATGAGACGGAAAAAGGACATGTCAATTTTTACTCCACATGTATTGAGTCAGGGTCTCTCGACTATCTCAAACAGCTCCACATAGAACCAGATGAAACAGCAGAAAAAGTAGAAAAAGAAAAGATCGTCGGAGGTGACATTAAAGGTACAAAACTCATTCTCAGTCAAAGTCAAGCACAAGTTGAGCGCACAGTGGAAGATGTCATACCCGGAGATGTTCACAACGCTGTGAAAGTCTTCATGTCAGAGCCGAGCATCTCATTAGAAAAGCTACAAAAAGAGGAAATAGTTAAAGGTGATTTAAGAGCAGCTTTGAGTTCATTGTCAGAGTCAGCGAACCAGACAGTTGTTGTAGAAAAAGAAGAGGTGGTGAAAGGCAACATTCCGAAAGCTCTGCGGTGCCTTGAGAGGGCTCAGAGGCGCTCGAAGGAGGTGGAGAAGCCAGATATCATACCAGGGAATATTAGAGGCGCCCTGAGATCCCTAGAGAAATCAGCAACCTCCAGAGTTGAAGCAGTTGTTGAGGACTTAGTTCCTGGTGATGTCAAGGCAACTCTCAAATCTCTGGAGCTAGCAAAGCAAGCAGTGAAAGAAGTTGAGAAGGAAGAAATTGTGAGAGGAGATATTCATATGGCGATGCAGAATCTTCAAGGTGCGTCCAACGAGAGGAGAAAGTTCCAGCAAGAAATTGACGTTCAGGGTGACGTCAGGGGAACAATCCAGCTCTTCATGGAAGCTCCAGTTTCACCAAGAATGCAAAGGAGGGCAAGTTTAGAGGGTGATGTAAAAGGTGATGTCAAGATGTCGATCAGGTCGTTATATGAGTCTCAGGAGCAAACCCAGCTGGAGAAAGAAGAGGTGATAAAGGGTGACGTTAAAGGCACTATTAAATCACTGCTAGAAACAGCACAGCGTCAAACTCCCAAAGTCAGACTTGGTGCTTACAGAAGAGTGAAGGTGAAGCAGAGCCCTCCGGTTAAAAACCTAAATCCTGATGCACAGAGAAATGTACAAAAGATAAAAACAGCTAATGTGACTGAAACATCAAAAGAAAATCACACCATCACTAATGAATGTGAAACTAAATCAGAACTGGTGGAGCAGTCGACTCATCAGACCAAGACGGTGGTGGAGCACAGAACTATAACCCAAAATCACGGGATAAAAACACTAAAGACTGAGTTCCGTAACTTAAAGTCAAATCCAAAGGGTATGATAAAACTTGGTAAAACCAAAGTGCAAACTGATGTTTATATTATGAAGCCTCAAGCCCCGGAGCCCGACCTGCCCCTCCCACCTCCACCTCCAGCTCTTGTAGATGCTGACCTTCTTCCTCCTCCTCCCACTCCCCCTCCTCCTCCTCCATCTGCCGATTCTGACATTGATCACCTTCCTCCTCCACCACCTCCACTTCCCAGCGAGCAGGACTTCCTCCCCCCTCCTCCCTCTCCGCATGAACTGGAGACTATGCCAGCACAGGCGGCTCATCCTTCACCAGGAAAAGCAAAGAAAATGACCGTCAAAAAAGTAAAAGGCCCCAATTTACATCCAGTACCCAAGCTGGAGCAGAAAGTAGAAATCAATAAAACACAAAAGGTGGAGGTAACATCAGGAAAAGTGGTAGAAATGAGCCAGAACCAATCAAAAACAATAACACAGACAACAAAAACAGTTAGAAGTGAAATCCCTGTACCGCCTGAATCACCACAGCCATTAAAGAAAGTCCACATCATGCCTGTTAAATTTACTCCGCCACCCTCTCCTACTCCCTCCATGAAAGGAAAAATGACTAAATTTAACACACCACTGATACAGGCAGAGGAAAAGTATCGGAAGCTAAGGGAGGAAAACACACCACCAACCACTCCAACTCCCCCACATATACACGACTCAGTCACTGCTGCTCTTGAAGTGATTTCCACCAGAGATTCAAATCTGTTAATTAACAGTGGATCAGACGTAACACAACAGAGAGATGAAAAACCAGCATTAACTGTGCCCTCAGACTTCCAATCATGTGATTTATCCAAGCATGTTGTAGTCTCTGACAGCTCCAAAAGCAATGCCATTGTCAGTGCCAATCAAGAGAAATTCCTCAAAGATTCAACAGTTATTTCCTCCAAACAGCAAATTGTTTCTAATGAGAGTTCTAAGGTGGTTTCTATTCAAAAGACTTCATCTGTTGCGGTTAGTAAGAAAGAGATGCACACAGCCACTCAGAAAGCAGTCTCTGTTTCCTCCAAACAATCCACTCAGTCTGTCATGGCTGACAGAGTCCAGGCCCAGATCACTGATAGTGCAAAAATAGAAAACATGGCAAGTGCTGGAAAGAAAGATTTAATGAATCAGAAAACAAAGAGCCCTGACAAATCTGAAGTTGAAATGCTTAAATCTTCACAGATTTCCGCTCAAACAGTAAACCCTGATACCACTATTACAACTGTGCAGAGTGTAAATTTCAATAAAATACAAACTGAGAACAAGACAACCAAGGATAAAACAGTGCTCGAATTGCCTGTTAAAAGAGAAGAAAAGGCAACAAAATCACCACAGCGTGAGAACAAGAAGAAAAGTGATCATTCTCCGACCAAGAGCCCAGAAAAGGTTTCCAGTCAGCCGGCACAGACAGACAAACCCGTAAATGGAAATGGAAAAAATGGCAAGCAGAACCACAAGGGCAAAAAGAACAACAAGCAAGAAAAGCAAGTAGATATAAATGAATCCAGTGAGAATGTGAAACAGGGTATTTGTGTGGATTTAAAAGAGGAGGTGAGGGAAGGTGCAGAAGTGAAAGTGATCAGTGAAGTTAAGATGGAATCAAAACAGGAGGTGAAGAAGGTTAGTCCAACTCGTTCTGCCAACGGCACTGCTGTCTCTGTGAGTTCAACTTCAGAAAATCAAACACCAGCAAAGAAGAAAAAGAAGAACAAAAAAACCAAAGGTGTGGTGCAGTCAGGCCAAGGGAAAGAGATCTCCATAGAATCAAAGATGGAGGTTACGGAAAACAAAAAGTCAACATCTGAAAGTCAAATTCAGGAAACCATTTCTGTCGCCCAAATCCACACAAGCATAAAACAAGAGCAGATTCACATCAAGAAAGAAGTCTTTACCCAGGAAAGCAAAGACAATCAGATTTCCCATGAACAAAAAGCTGTTGAAAAGGATGTGAAGGGATCTGTGACAAAAAAAGAAGTCTCAGTGTCGCAGGAACCCCCAGAAGACGGCAGGGTTGTCCCAATTACGGTGACAGGCAAATCAGAGCAAAGTGAACTGTTCAAGTCCGCAACAGGAAGATCAGATGAATCTCAGAGGCAGCAGGTCCAAGTGTTAATCTCTCACATCATGGAGTTACAAAGAGTTTCAGACAAATCTGACTGGAAATCTGTGAAGACTCTGCTTAATACGGTTCCAGACTGGCTCATAAACCCAGAGAGAAAGTGCGAATTAGAGCAAACTGTGGCCAAAAGTGATGTACAAAAAAATGAGGAAATTCTTTCACATTTAATGACAGTAGCGCAGAGTAAACTGATGGATCTTGAAGATAATGAGACAATGGAGAAACATGAGTGTGAGGCAGTTTCTGAGAAATCTGTTGCAGGTGGAGCATCACCAAGAATATCAAAAATCAGCATCGGTTCTGCGAAAGTGGAATACCAAACAAAGAAAACAACCACACAGGAGAGAAGAAAAGAAGAAGTAAGTTATGCTAAGTCTATGGATCTTCGGGCACCGTCACCCTTGCTGAAGATGCGTTCACCTTCACCCTCATTTATCACCATCGAATCCACCCGGAGAACGGACTCGCCCCAGAGAGTTACTCCATCACCCACTCTGTTGCACAGGCCACCCACACCTCCAACACCGCCGCCACGCAGGTGTGACACCCCATCACGCATGACAAGAATCACACCATCTCCCACCTTCGACAGGGCTGAAAATCTGGCTCGACTTAAAGACACAACAGCCAAGCTCTCCCGTGGTGTCACCCCACCGCCAATTCTCTCTCCGCAGCAGATCTCAGAGAAGAAATCGGAGATAGTCGAATCTCCTCCATCATTCCATCGGCAAATCAAAATTGATACCCAGGTATTGGAGGATAAAGAAAAAACCAAAAAGGAGGTAGATGTAAAATTCACATCCAGTGAAAAAGTGGAGGAGTGTTTCAAGTGTGACTCTCAGTTGCCTTCATGTCATGATCTGGATGATACGGAGGAGTTATCATCTGCATCTGTAAGAGAAAAGAGAGAGTTTTTCGAAGAGGCTCAAAAGGCTGGAATTAATAAGACTTATGTACGCAAGGAGCCCATTGCTATTCCTGAACGTTTGGGCCCAGACATGGAGGAGTGCGTAGCAGAAAATGAGAACAAAGAAAAGGATGAAATTCCCCGGGCAGACCTGTCTAGTCTTGTAAACAAATTTGAATCAGCAGAAGAGAGCACATATATCAGAAAAGAGCTTATCCCACTAGCAGAGTGGCTTCACAATAGCTCCGAAAGTACGGAGTGTGACATAGAGAAAGCGGACATCCTCGAACAGGAAATGCCAACTTTTGACATCCAGGCTATTAAAAATGTTTTTGAACTCGGAGAGCAAAGTTCTTTATTCACAGATGAGAAAAAGGATGAGGAGGAGCTTGTGTCAAGCCTGACTGAAACAACAGCAGACACTTCAAAGCGGGAAAAATCTCAAGAGAAAAAAGGAGGCTCACGGCAGAGCACCCCCCTTCCTCCCCAGAAAAACGAAGTAGAAACTGTGCCAGCTGAACCAGCAGCCGTCTCTGAAGCCAAATCAATCACAGAACATTTCTCAAATGTTGATGAGTTCGGTAACAAGGTCACTGGAACAAGGACAACTGTCACTGAACACTCCGAGAGCACTCAGCGGGTTCCCTTCTCCTACGCTGATGCAGTTAAACGAAAAGCAGCAATGCGAACGCAAACCTACGATGAAGATGCGACTGAGAACTTGCTGAGGAATTTCCACAAAACGTGGACGGAGAGTGAGACAGTTTTCAAGAGTCTTGGCTACACAGTATCTGAAGAGACATCGCAAGTCATGTCACATACGGAGATTGTCTCATCTGGTAAAGAACAGCAAGCATGTAACAGCAGCGACTAATGGCATGAATTTGTGGATGGATGGATTTTCTTTGAATAAATCATTGCTTGGGATTGTTACTAAAATGGTGTGCATTATAAGAAATATACAGGAACATAAAGGGGTCATATTTTGCTCTATCCACATTTATTAGTCTTTGGTTCTTTTATTTGTGTATTTGTGGATCCTAATAGTTCATGATGTTTGAAGTGAACCCTTCAGGTGCTGCAAAGCTATCTTTATATTCATTCCGGCAAAAATCGAGTGGATTTCTACAACCCATTTTAATTCCTTCTTAATTTGTTACATCTATAACTAGTCACATCACGATATTTGCACATATAAGGTCAAGATTTCCAATTAATATTTCTCTGAGTACACCATAATTGTTTGTAGTCCATACTGAAAATATGTTCAAACCATTACCAGAAATGTTCAGTTATTTGTTGTATTAACGAACACAAGTGGTTGAACACAACAGGACAGCACAGTCAACAACCCGAAGGGGGCGGGGTGTGAAATGGCTCATTTGCATTTGAAGGGCCGGCGCTCAAAGCCACCTTTCTCATATCATTATTCAGAAATAAGGTTGAAGATGGACCTGTGGGAGTTGAATTAATGAAGAATTCAGACCCAAGCATAGCATTTACAGTTTATGTACAACACAAGGAAATGTTTTGCAATGCAAAATTTCATGTAAAAAAGCAAAATATCTCCTCTTTAAAGGTACTGGTAACAGATTCTGAAAGTTGACAAACACAAATAGAAGTGACAGTTACTTGTTTTTCTTGACATTTTCAACCAGACCTTGTAATCCTCCTCAGAGAATGGGGTTATATAGTCTGCCTGGAGTTGGGATGAGCTTTGATGTGGAATGAAAATAGAAGCAAGTGACTCTATCACTAACACTGATGATTTACCCGCTTATAGAACCATCTGGCATGACTTAACCCTCAAAGGCCTGAACAGCCACAAACAACCAAAAGTATCAGCTGATCTAAAATGTTTAATAACTTTCAACCCACTAATCTTTTCAATACATTAAAATAATTCGGCTAAAATGCAGTTTTTCAGATTTTCCTTTGTATTAGATGTAACCCATTCGGACATTCAGAGGCTCTGTAGTGGATATGAAAACAGTAGTCGCTTTTTCATTCACCCTCAAATTGCACGACTTGGGCATAAAAGTTTGGCAAATGGAAAATTGACAATTTTGCCAAAACTAATTTTTTTTAATGAAAAGTTTTTGGCTGGCAAGAGTTGGTTTTTCGGGCATATAAAAATTGATATATCGCACAAAGACCTTCTTCCCACCCCCCATGTTACAGCAAACGAAAAAGAGTTTTAAAATAAACATGGCGCAGTTTGTGGGGATACATTAGGAAACCGAATCATTTTTTTATTTAGTACAAAATAGAGGTAATATATACAGTAATAATAATAATAATAATAAATATATTATAAATCAAGGGCGGCACGGTGGTGTAGTGGTTGCGCTCACGCCTCACAGCAAGAAGGTCCCGAGTTCGATCCCCGCACCATCCACGGGGGGACCTTTCTGTGTGGAG
>JAPTGZ010000015.1:27661934-27673551 GCA_029814645.1 Fowleria isostigma | reverse complement strand
CGTCCGGACTCCGGACGTTGTCCGGACAATTGAAAGTCCGGTGAAGTGAAGTCCGAAGAAGCGGGGGTCGACTGTATATCATAAACAAAATCATATGGCAACATTTTTGTCTGGATTATGTTAAAAGGATTAATAAACATTTAAATTCCAAAAAATCTAATTTTGTGTCTAGTTTAAATGAGTCAGGTTTTATAGGGTTAAAATCTTTTTTTTTTTTAAACAGTTAATTCCATTTATCTGACACCATCTAATAAAAGAAGCAAAAATTATAACTTCAATCAGATGCATCTACTGTCTTTATAATATTCAATTCATACATTTCTTTTAACTACCAGTAGCTTGTGCTGATGTGTCCTTGAGCAGGGCACTTGGCTCCTCATGTAGTCCCTGGGTCCTTGACGTGGCAGCCCACTCCTCCTGATCCGCAGTGTGTGATGTGTTTCTGCATGTTCACTTTCATTAACCTCCTAAGACCCTCCGTCCTCATATGTGGACAAAAGTTTCCCAGCTTTAAACAAACAAAACAACCAACAAAAAACTGTCCACTGCAAAGGACATGCCCTAAAAATATTTTTAAAACACATCTGAAAATATTGCTGCATCATGATGTTTCTAATATAAGTAATTATTTCATTTTAAAAGGCCTGTTACAGCTGATGATGTTATAACGACGCAAAATGTTACGACAACACATAATGTTAAATTTTTTTTAAATGTTATAACTGGTCAATAATGTTACAAATGATAAATTCTTGACTCGCTCATAATGTCATAAAATTATTACATTATGTGAAAGATTTTTTTTATCCACTTTATAATGTAACAGCTGACACGAAATGTTATAAGTTATAGCATTATGCGCAAAAAGTCGTTACATTATGCGCTCAGTATTCTGTAACATTATTGACCAGTTATAATGTTATGACTTTCTATAACTTTCTTTTTGTAACATTATGCGTCGTCATAGCAATATCAGTTCTAACAAGGCTAAAACTCAAAAACCTCTGGCTTTCCTGAGTCTCAAGAGATTAAAGCAGACGTTCATTTTCAGTATTTGTTGCATATCCTCGTATAGAAGACACTGCCAAATAAAGATTGTTGATTGTAAAATCTTTTCAGTGAATCCATGCTTTTGACCGAACAAAGATATCGAAAGAACCATATTTTCACATATTTATTTTCTATCCGTTTGCATGGATTTTGTGTAGCTCTATGGGTTCCACTCTGTTGATGAATGAACTAATTATGGATATGTTTCTGCTAGTTATGAGACTGCTGGGGAAAAAAAAAAAAAGAAAAAAGAAAATACTGATTAAGTAAGTTGAAGTCTCTTTCTGCCAACAGAGCTTCGTCCCTCTGGAACTCCATCACCTCAGCTAAACTCCCTCTGAAGTTACAAAGCAGTAAAATACATTCAGGGCTCTCACAGGCTGCACTTAAATATGTAACATGCTACTCTAGCATAAAAAAAAATCCCGCTATTCAGTAAGCTGACTCACTGCATCAGCTTGTTAGATAATTTCACCTCATGGCTTCATAATTTGATATGGTAGAATGATGAAGTAGACATGTATTCACATAATTTGCTCTTATTCATTATCTCTAAATGTAACAAAACCTGCAGTTTTAGGTCACGTCTTGCAGCACTCATGCTGTTTTCCAGCAGCTACACCTGAAGTTGAATGTGAACGTCAGAAAAAAGAGCTACAGACGCAGAAAAAATGATTAAATCACCCTGTGTATTTTCAATTTTTTGGTCGTTTTAATGCCTAGTTTACAACTAAAGGTACATTTGTCTGGACAACAAAAATAGGTCATAAGCCCACAAAGACCCAGCGCTGCTTTTGTGTCAGTTCCCCAATGAAATTTTCATTATATTTAACCTCTTTTAATTTTCATAAAGACACAACCAAAATATCCATCTACCAAAATCATCTACTGATATAAACTGTTTAATCCCTGTTGATCTACTAAACCATGTCAAAAATTAGTGTAAAACACAGTTATTCATCTTTTTATGGTCATCAGATATGACCCATTTGGATGTTCAGAGGCTCTGTAGTTACCGTGGAAACACTGCCATCTTCTACAACATTAAGTCACCAGTAAAACCCATGGAGTTGGATCAATGACTGTGGATGAACACACTGGGTTTATGTTCAGTTAATGAGAGACTGAACTGAAAAAGTCACTTGTTCTTCATTTTTCCTCTGTTTTTGACATAATAATCCTCAATGTGCCTATAACCTTTTATGAATATCTACATGATTACTAAATAAATGTTGTAAAAATACCTGATTTTCACTGAAAAAACACAAATTACAGAAGATAATATTGTGATAAATAGTGATAAACCACTTAAAGATGGCAAAATATAGAGGAAAATTTATTTGTCTTAACAGACTTTGAATGTCCGGCTCCCGGCTTCTATGTTGCTCCCTACTGTTCAATAACCCGGTCGCCCCAGTTCTTGGTCACATTTTCTCCTGAGGGAACACTTATGATCTCCCCGCTGCAGTCCAAACATTAGCGAGTGTGTTGCGACTGGCTCTTACGCCTGTGCTATGTGCGTCAACATAACATGACATAAGAGTGAATAACAGATGAACTTAATGATATAAATTTTAGAACTGAATCCGTTGAGGGTGAGGGGTTGTATATCATCATCACATCGTGGCACTACTTAATTATGATTGACTGTTCTTATGTCTGTCAAAGCATGGATGAGTGAATTCTTTTGAAATTGTTTTGAGCATATCTTAGATTTCCATCAAAGGAATTTTATTTCACATATACAATCACAGAAAAATTATTAGACCATCAAAAGTTATCAAAAACAATGGTTATGCAATCAAGTATATGTCTAAAAGCACTGTTTTTGTCAGTACTGTGTACCAGTAAGTGCCACAAATGTTACAGTTGGTCCTCATGGGTTCATTTGAGAGTTGATATCTATCCATTTTCCATGGTTTTCTTGATAATAACCAAAATCACAAAAGATTTTACATCACTATGACATTGTACTGACAAAAACAGTGCTTTTAGGCATTCCATGTTTTCCTTTTCTGTCTGTTTCAGTCACATGATACACACAGGAGTTGGTACTTGATTGGATAACCATTTTTTTAATGACTTTTGATGGTCTAATCATTGTTTCCATGACTGTATTTAACATGCTCCTCTAGTGTCCAAAAAAATCCTGGTACTCAATAACCTGCCTCATTGCATCAGCTTGTTGGCTCATCTCGCCCTCATAATTTGACATGGCAGGATGATGAAGTAGACATGCAGTCAGATGATGTGCTGTTATTCATTATCTCTAAATGTAACCAAACCTGCAGTTTAAGGTCACGTCTTGTAGCACTCATGCTGTTTTCCAGCAGCTACACTTGAAGTTGAATGTGAACGTCAGAAAAAAGGCCTATATCTTTTATCATTATAGACTCATTTCATGAAACTTGTATCTAATGTTTATTAAGATTATATCACATCACTTGTTATAGAGATGATTCTTTCATTTTAGTCTTACGTCTTTATCGCCCACAGTTAATTGAGCGTCTTCATCTTGATGTGAGTTTCATATATTATTATATCTGCCTTTATTTTCACAGCTTTAAAATGAATGGATGAGTGTTTGCCTGCGAAGACAAAACATTTTAACAGGCTGAGTGCGAAAATCACAGGTGCGTCTATATATGTGCCAATTATAAAACAGGTGTGAATATCTTTAATTCGATCAATTGGCAGGAAAATATAAGTGGAAGATTACATTATGCATGCATTAGATACAAGGTGGAATTCGGCGGGATCTCATGCATAATGCAGACATTTATATGAACAACAGCTGCATCAGGATACAAAGATACCTTCACAGCAGATCAGTACAGACCCTGCATAGTCAATTCCATTTTGAGACCTGCTTAGCATGTTATAATACAAGTCGAATAATAACAAAATGATCTGGTCTCAAAGGGTTTTTATGGACTGACAGTGAAAGGGTCTGTGGATGCCTGACCGGACTTCATATACAATATACAGACAAAAAATGATTAGACCATCAAAAGTCATCAAAAATAATATTTATGCAATCAAGTACTAACTCCTGTGTGTATCATGTGACTAAAACAGACAGAAAAGAAAACATGGAATGAATAAAAGCACTGTTTTTATTAGTACAATGTCATAGATATTAATGTAAGAACTTTTTATTTTTTTTATTTTTTTGACATTCAGTGTCAAATATTTACATATAGTACATCATATAGACATGTTGCACCTATCATTCGTCTGCTCTAAATGCCAGAACAATATATTTTTGTAGCCAAAACAGGAAAAAAAATAAAATGAAATAAAATAAAATAAATAATAATAATAGTAATACAAATGGGTAGGTAGTGATCTCTTCCATTCAAACAGTCATTGAGTTGTGAAAACAAAATCAGGCCTATAGGGTGTGACATAGTTGACCCATTTTTTCCAGTATAGAGCAAATTTCTCCAATTTGTAATTAACAAATGCTGTTATTTTTTCCATTTTATAAATGTCCATTGTAATTTCCATCCATCCATTTAAAGTTGGGCTCTCCTGTGATATCCATTTCCTGGTGATAGTCTTTTTTACAGGCCACCAGCAAAATGTTCATTAAATGTTTATCTTTTTTTGGCCATTCTTGAGGTATGTGTCCAAAGAACAAAGTCGTACTCTCAAAGGGTATTTTACATTTGAAAATGTTCTGCAGGGCATTATGTATCTCTCTCCAAAAATCCTTCATGGGCAGACAATCCCAAAAAATAGATGTAAGAACTTACGTGATTTTGATTATTATAAAAAAAACACCGAGAATAGATAGATATCAGCTCTGAAATTAAATGCTTATGATCATTATATTTGTCCAAACAAATGTACCTTTAGTCGTACCAGGCATTAAAATGAACCGGAAATTGAAGAAAAATAGAGTGGTCTAATAATTTTTTCCGCGACTGTACAGTAAACCGAACCCCCCATGATGTCACAGTTCATGGCACAGTCCTAATGAGAGGGCAGGATTATTTAGGAACGTTCTACCCTTGGGCAAAGCCTTTTTCCTCTACTAGAAAGGACTCCTACCATGCAGTAATTCGAACAAAAAGGATTAATGGAACAAAATTTCACCAAATAATATAAGTAATTCTGTCACCCTCCAGTGTTATTATTATGTGTGCAGTAAGGTTAAAATAAATGCAAAAACTGAAAGTAACTGAACATATGCTACATAAAATGATAAACTACTGAGGTGGATGTGTGCTCAAACTACCCCTGTGTAGCTGCACCCATCACAAAGTAGAGTAATAGTAACATGATCGGGTCTGAGTGATTTATTGATTTATTGATTGGTTTATTTTGAGCTTGTGTGCTCCATGTAAAGTACTGATTACATACATTTCATTATGTGTCCACAGATATACATAGAGAATTTTTTGTAATAAACACAATATACATTGAACAAAAATATAAACGCAACACTTTTGTTTTTGCTCCCATTTTTTATGAGACGAACTCAAAGATCTAAAACATTTTTTACATACACAAAATAACCATTTCTCTCAAATATTGTCCACAAATCTGTCTAAATCTGTGACAGTGAACACTTCTCCTTTGCTGAGCTAATCCATCCCACCTCACGGGTGTGGCATATCAAGATGCTGATTAGAGCATGATTATTGCACATGTGTGCCTGCTGTTCAACCACAGGGAGACATTCAGACTTTTTTTAACTCCTGAATGGCTGGTCACACCGGTGTGAGCGGAAATTCTTTTTTTAGTCACACCATTGAGAAATTAGGTTGCACATGCGACCAAATTGGTCACACTAGACCAAGTTCAAGTGAACATGCCCTGTTCAAGCAAAGAAAAAAAAAAAAGACTGTTGAAAAGTTTTGCATGAACACTTCATACCTAGAAACAATTAAATGTTAATGGATCGTTACACACCTGCTCCATGGATCTGACATCAGGTGCTTCATCACATTGGGACCAAACAGCAGCTGAGCAATAGTGTCTGAACATGAATCACATTTATAGATATTTCCATAATGTGCCTTTGTTTTTCTAACAGGAGAGAGAACCTCAAGGCCTTTTCTCTTATTAATGACTCATTCTGGGCCCTGCTGTTGATGCCTCAGCTAATACATAAAATTCCTGCTGATAGTTTTCAAGCACTCTGCAGTTTAACAACAGAGAGTCTTTTTTATTTTGCAGCGTTAATTGCTGTGGAAGACATTTCTGGAATTGAAAAAGGGAAACTGTGAACATTTGCCATGCACTTTGAAGTCATATGAAGTATTTTCAGAATTTTGCTTCAGCGTCTTCACGGGTAAAAAACAGGCAGTTAAGTGAAAACCAGGTTTAAAGAGTTTCATTCAATGTTCTATCAGTTTTGTTGATATAAATGAACTATATAACAAGACCTTCAGCAGGTATCTGGTACTGTGCAGAAGTCCTAGGCTACCTAGAAAGTTAATGACCGTGATACGTGCAAAGTGATACATACAATGTGAGCGACGCATTTCCTTTCATAGTCACCACAGGGCTGTTTGTAGCTTCATGGGGGCCCTAAGCACGATGCTGTATGCCCCTAGTTTGTCAAACTACAATGAAAAGATTCCTAACCCTTTAGATAGTCTACTAAGATGACAATCTTACTACTACTCCTCTTACTACTACTACTACTAAAATTACTTCTAACTTCTACTCCTACTTCTACTATTTATACTACTTACTTATTACTGCTATTCCAACTACTACTCATTGTACTCCTATTCCTATAAATCCTCCTCCAACTCTTCCTCCTACTACTGCTCATACTACATCTACTACTACTATTACTCCAATACCTCCTCCTACTACTACTACTACTACTATTACTCCCATTCCTACTCCTACTCCTCCTATTGCTACTATTACTCCCATCCCTACTCCTCCTACTATTACTCCCATCCCTACTCCTCCTACTATTACTACTATTACTCCCATTCCTACTCCTACTCCTCCTATTAGTACTATTACTCCCATTCCTACTCCTACTCCTCCTATTAGTACTATTACTCCCATCCCTACTTCTCCTCCTATTACTACTATTACTCCCATTTCTACTCCTCCTATTACTACTATTACTCCCATCCCTACTCCTCCTACTATTTCTCCCATTCCTACTCCTCCTACTATTACTCCCATCCCTACTTCTCCTCCTATTACTACTATTACTCCCATTCCTACTCCTACTCCTCCTACTATTACTACTATTCCTAGTCCTACTCGTCCTTTCAAAATACTCGACACAAGGTATAGTTAAAAACAGCAGTACAGAAACATTTTATTGGCAACAATGCATAAAGAATAGTGTGAAAATGTTACCGTAGAACATATAAAATTTAAGGCTAGAAAATGAGATTAAAAAGTTCTGAAAAAAATATTAATAATACAAATAAATAAATGTTCAGCAGAGTAATACTAGATGTAATATGCCTGTTTTAGGGATGGGTTTTGAGGCGGGATTTGAAGGTTACAATGTATTTGGAATATGTTGTGGGAGAGAGTTCCAGAGGATTAAAGGCTCTTAAAGCCACAAACATGCAGACGGATGAGGAAGAGGCTGTTCTGAGAGTACAGGAGGGTGTACAAATCTGAGACAGATCGGAGAGATTTGGTGGTACCAGGTGGTAGAGGGCCTTGGAAATGAAAAGCGGAATCTTAGAATCAATGCCAGAAGCCACTGAAGCAGCTTAAGAGTCAGAGTGATGTGTTCAAAATGAAACGTTGTGACTCGAGCAGCTGAATTCTGAACCGGTCAAAGTTTATGGAGGGACTGGGAGAGGTGAACCAAAGAGAAGGGACTTACACCAGTGAATGCAGGACGTAACCAGAGCATGAGCAAGAACGTCAGTGCTGTTGGTGGTTCCACAAACTGATTTGGAGCCAGAAAATGAGACTGTTATGTGGTGTCAATAGATTACCGAGGCTTACGTTGTCAGAGTGACAGCAAGGGTATACCCCCCCCCAATCCTCTGCTATATATAAACCTATCTACAATATAAGTTGATTGCGTTCATTATGTCTTTATTTCAAAATACTTAGAGGTTTATCTTTTTACAGTCAAGTGAAATTCTAACACACCAAGTGAAATTTGAGGAAATCTTCCAAAATAAACGTTTCTTGGTCCAATCAGCTGTTTTTAGCAGGAATCATTGACAGCTCAGATGAAGGTTGGAGGATTAGCCAAAACCGTCAGCAGGTAATAAATAACAACTTCCTCAAATTTCACTCATCTTTAAAAAGAAAAATCTCAAAGTAATCTATCCATACTAATTGTGAGACAATCAATATGAATTCTGTTTGAGAATAATGGTCAGAGAACAAAACTTCCCCCACAAAACTCCACCTAGTGAATGAAAATGACCCCTATATGAACTCTGAAAATGAAATACATCGATTCCATTGTACATTACAATTTTTTTTAACTAATACCTTTTTAAATGTTTTAAACATATTACACAACAAATGAAATAGTACCGTAATTTAACACATTTATGTGACATTTAACTTATATATGCTTTTTAACCCTTTTAACTGTAAATAAATCCATGAACCTCTATTTATTCACATTTTTGTCTGGGTTACAACTATACTATAATTTTTAAATTCATGTAGCATAATTAACATGTTTTCACACTGCATAGTCATAATAATCCTTGATAATTAGCATCTATATTTTTATGTTTCATTATGCATTTTATTCTCATTTTTTTTAGCCCCCCAAGTGCCCACAGGGAGCCGTGGCCCCCACTTTGAAAACCACTGGCATATAATACTCACAGAGAAGCTGAAATTGATAGGGTTCCTCTACTAGGGGTCCCAAATGTTGGTTATCAAGGGAGAAGAAATCCAACCAAATCTGTCCTAGTTATCACGTCCACACTAAGGATATCTCAAGGTGACAATCAGGACAAAACCATTATCCCCAAAACTCAATTTCAGGGCTATAATTAGGCTGCATTACACATGGTCCTAATAAACAGAATAGAAACTCATTCTGTTGTTGTTTTCTCTCACAAATATCTGTGATGTCTTTTTCCACAGATGAGAGGATTAATTCATCATCCTCATCAATCCAAACCTGTGGGAACAGACTGGTTCTCACAACTTTCCAAATGATCAATCAAGAATTAAATGCTCACTATATCACAATTAATTGCAAATGGTGTTTCAGTTTCTTCTAATGCACATTTACTATAGACAAGGGGTGTCAAACATATGGCCTGCAGACTAAAACCGGCCCCCCAAAGGGTTGAATCTGGCCAGGCTACAGTCAAAGCTGTCATCAAGTCAAGTTAAATACTAAATTATTCATTTCCAGATGCCTGTTACTAAATATTTTATGTCCTTGTAGAATCACTTGGATCTGTAAATTTTAATCTAAATATGTGAATGATAAGGTATGGCATAATTTTTTCACAGACACTCTTCCGTCACATTATAAATGACTGGCACCCCCCCGCATCTCCCCCCGGGGCTATTTAACCCATCACATACATGGACTTTTATACTTTTAGAATGATGTACTGCCCCCCCATCCCACATTTTTTTTCAGGCATAGGGAGGGCGACAATAGGTTCACGACGTCGTTAGTGGGCCATTGTTCAAAAATGTTTGAGCTCCACTGGTGTAGGGTATCAACTAAAATGAAGAAAATAATCAAAGTGGCCTCTTGCACTTGTTCTGTTTTTACTCATACAAATCTATCACATCTGTGTAATGTATTATATTATTAGATCATCATTATTATTATTATCACTGACTTCCAGGGTTCCTCAGGTTGCGTGCACTGTGTCTATGATTAATCTCCGAGGCTTTTGAATGCAGTACATTTTCTGTCATAGTGAATATTATTTCAGAGCTCAGGTTCGTTTGATGTAGTTTTTGAAGAATATTGTTCAGAACCTGAGACCTGAGCTCTTTGCAAAAATACCCTGTTTAAAAGCGTCTTTGTTTAAAGGACACGGCAGGGCAGGTTTTAAAAGTCTGCTGAAATCTGATTATTTTATTGTCTTTTTGTTGGAGTTTGGGCTAAGGTGAAGCATAAACAAAATGTGCTTTTCATCTTTATCGGTGCTGTTCCTGAACCCACGCAGGACTATTCTTTTCTTGGTCTTTCAAAACATCTTTTGAGGTGATTCTCTGCAGTCCCACATCTATTTCAAACAAGTTTAATGACTGCACTCTCGAGAAAATGGTGGTTTTTTTTTTTTGTTTTGTTTTTTTTTTTTCATTTTATTCAGAAAACCTCAAATGATCCCTTTGGTTTATGTGGGTTTGATAAATGGTCAATCACATTCTCCTCCACTTTCCCGCAGTCTCATATATGGAAAACATTCACTAGTGAGACTAAATATAGTTATGTTTTTATTCATAACAACTTAGACAGATCTCATAACCATTTCTGTATATTTGGGAAGAATACAGTATCATACGCTATTAATGGATAATAAACATAATGTGATGAAACATTAACAGACAGGTCAGATGAGAAACATGGTGGAAATGCAGCCATAGAGCCATAGAATGTGCTTTGTACTCATCTGAGGTACTAATACACTCTGTTTTCATTTGGCTTTCTTTATCTCGGAGATAAATGTACTTTTTACTCCAGCTTTCCTTACTTTTCAGATGACCATGAATCTGTAAAAACACTGGGACACTATAAGAAATGTAAACAAATCCATATTTTTTTTTACTATAGAACTTTAGATTCGATTAGATTAGATTAGATTAGATTAGATTAGATTAGATTAGATTAGATTAAACCAGATTCAATTTGATCAAACTAGATTAGATTTGATTAAACTAGATTCAATTTGATTCGATTCGATTCAATTCAGTTGAACTTTATTGATCCCTTGGGTAGTAATGTAGTTCTCAAGCAACCAATTTTTTGTGGTCTTGGTCTTGTCTTGGTCTCAGACAGCGGTCTTGATGGGATTTCAACAAAAACCACATCATCACAGAATAGTATGAGTATTTATTACATGCTCTCTTCAAGACATAAGGACGATATAATAGAAAAGATAACATGAATTTGAATTAACTAGTCATGACACTTTACAGCAATACCTACAATTGATATGAGCAATCATGGGTGATTTACTAAAGCCACTTTTACACAGAGATGGCAGAAAAAAGGGCGAGATGGTAATCCCACTTTTGTTCCTCTATTGACTGGTTTACACAGTCCTGTTAGTAGATCAGTTTCAATGTGGTTTTACGTGCACAGTCAAGTTTGCACACATTTTTACATGTGTAAACCTTTAGTAAATCAGGCCCTTGGTCTTGGTCTCACCTTAGTGTGTCATGGTCTTGGTCTTGTCTTGGTCTCGATACCCTCCAGTCTCAGCAGTGTCTTGGTCTTGGTCTGGCCGCATATGGCAGCAACATGCCTCCAAAAAGTTAATATAGGTCAAAGTTCTCCAGTTTGTAGCATCTCCTCTTCTTTTACCAACAGGTTGTGAAAACGTCTATCTATCTATCTATCTATCTATCTATCTATCTATCTATCTATCTATCTATCTATCTATCTATCTATCTA
>JAPTGZ010000015.1:27363230-27381245 GCA_029814645.1 Fowleria isostigma | reverse complement strand
TGATACAAATAAATGAAGGATTATTACTTTGGTGTGAGTCACAATATGGGGGGAACTATCATACTTGGTGGAGGTCTACGCTCTCCGAGTGCTTTTCTAGTGCTACTTCTGTTGTTGTGAATTGAAACAACACTGTACATAGAGTTACAAGCTTGAAATGAACAATCAATTAATCAATAATTAATTTCTTGGTAATCTTAGATTAAAACAAACATTGCAAAAATAACAGGTTGAAAATATTTTTGACAAAATATTATAATACTATTACAGCTAGTTTTTCTCTATTATAATCTTTGTTTTGGGCCCTTGTTATGTTGTAACACACAATTCAATTTAATCAGATCCAAATGTAGCAAATATTATTAATTACAACATCTTAATTATCACATTAAAATTGCTATGTTATTACCAAGCTGTAATGTAACATGGTACGGAAAAAAGTGAGAGATGTTATTCAAGGGGATTAAGGATTCCACACGGACCATTAAAGTAAATATCACCAGTGACATTTTAGAAGCAGTTAATTTAATCCATAAGGACCTGACATTTGTGGCATTTTCCAAATATTTTTTCTCTATATTTAACTGTCATTAAGTGGTTTATCATTTTTTGTAATGTTATCTTCTGTATTTTGTGATTTTTTCAGTGAAAATCAGGTATTTTCCAACATTTATTTTACTAATCAAGTAGATTTTCAAAAGAGTTTAGATTGAAGTTGAGGGTTATTATATAAAAAAAGAGAAAACTGAATTAAAAGTGACTTTTTGAGTTAAATCTCTCATCAACTGAACATAAACCCAGTGTGTCAATCCACTGTCATTGATCCTACTCCATGGATTTTACTGGTGAATCAATGTTGTAAAAGATGATGGTGTTTCCACAGTAATTATGGAACCTCTGAATGTCAAAATGGGTCATATCTGATGACCATGAAAAGATGAAACACTAGATTTTACACCAATTACTGACATGTACTAGTTGATCAACAGGGATCAAACAGTTTATATCAGTACATGATTTTGGTAGATGGTGGATGTTTGAGTCTTTATGGGTTAGAAAAAAAAAGGGGGAAGAAAAAGGAAAAAAGGAAGAAAATGAGTTTAAGCTGATTATATTTAATGACACCATACCACAAACTCTCTCCAACTCGTCACTGCCATCTCCACAGTCGTTGTCATTATCACATTTCCACTGGGCACGAATACAGCGTCCATTCATACAGGTAAACTGTCCAGGTTGGCAGCGAGTCCCATTATCAGGTATGCAATGCTTGTTGTCGGCCAGGTACCAGCGGCCCTCGGACGGACACTGGCACTCAGCTCCACTGGGTCCTAACGGGATAAAATTGCGCAGAAGGGTTTCCAGTTTCAGCATTAAAGAAATGTAATGCTGCTGACAGAGTAAGAGCATAGACCTTGATGTAAAACTGGATGTACCTGGTGTACAGATGTGGCTGCAGCCCCCGTTGAACTGCTGACAGGGACTGTCACACTGCTGCTGTTTGCTACTGGCAAGAACGTGGATGTCCATGGGTCGGGATGGAAGGTTCTGAATCATGACCCTCTGGTCGGAGCCGTCATGCTTGTTGGCTTGGTAAATGCTACGTGTGTTCCAGTCGGTCCAGTAGATGAACTGTCCAAACATTGTCATGGCAAAAGGGTAGATGGCAGTGCTGACGATGACCTCACGATTGGACCCAGTCAGAGAAGAACGCTCGATCTTCTGCCTGATGGTGGAACAATATGATAATGACAGAAGGGGGTTGGGATAGAAAACTAACACTAAAAGCAGCAGCTAATAAAAAATGTATTTGCTATCTAACCCTGTGGATCCTGACCCATTAAAACTAACCAGAAAAATTTTTTTCTTTTTTTTTTGGAATTGAAATGTTTATTCGCCCTTTTAACATAATCCAAACAAAAAATGCTGCCATATTATTTTGTTTATGATATATTTGTTGTATCACATTCAGTACATTTTTTGCAACTATTTACTCAGAACAACATTAAGTTTAGATACAAAGTAAATTTTAAAAGTCAAATTTGAAAGTACAGAACACTTCAGGTGATTTTTTTTTTTTTTACGTAAGACATTTTACAGACGTCCAGACAGAACTTTGCCATCTCTCTGGGTGTTACTAACTGTAACTTTCATAGCGGCTCAGTTTGTGATTGGTTACTACAGGTGTGTGTGTGTCATGATTACGCTACCCCTGTGCAGAACACTGGATACAGTCTTTACTGGGCTTGGACAGGACGTCCTGCTACAGAAATGTGCTGCCAGTAGATTGTAAAGTTACAAAGTGTAATGCTCCATCACAGTGGAAACATTTACTCTGCAGAGATCAGGTGTACACTTGAGTAAACAGAGAACAAATTCAGTAGGACATCATGATAATAATATAAAAGACTGCATATAGGATTACCATAACAATGTACTTTAAAAAGAAATCTGCCTTAATTTTCAGCCTCAAAAATCATCTGTACATATCAACCATCAACTGGCCAGATTTTTAAAAACTGGCATCAACCTTAGAAAAACTCATATCAGTCAACTCTATTGAACTTCAAACGAGGGAAAAATCTGCTTTTTTAAATGTTTCACTTCATTTCCACTGTGGTTTCTGCATCATTTGTAGCAAGTCTCTAAAAAATATAATAAAATTAATAACATCATTTTGGTTAACTTTATTTTAAGGTCAACATATTTACAATTACTTCATTCATATATTTTTGGTGCCATGTCTGTGTATTAGTCCAAAATTGATTAAGTAGAGCTTATTCTGAATGTCTATGTTGAACAGTGACAAGACTACCAACAGTTTCTCCCAATAAGTTCCTATTTGGTTAACTACTAGTGAACTATTTATGAAAACACCTCATTTCAGGGTTAGACAGACTTAATTTAGAGTTATTTAGATTCCAATGATATGTGCTACTAAGAGGGAACACCTTCTTTACTCTGAATAGTTTAAAGATTCTTAAAGCTTAAGGCCTGAGTTGTCGTTAGTCAGATAGTGTTTGTCATTTAGAAATGCTGTATACTAAGCAAATATGATACTAAAATAACGCAAACAAATTTGTCATTTTTTCTAAATAATAACAAAAGTAAAACTACATATGCTCTTGTGACAACAACTTACAGAAGAGAGAAGAAACTGGAGAGGAACAACACAATATCATAGACACATGTATTTTTCAAAAGAGATAACGTTCAAGGCTTACAAGCTGGCGTCTGCCCAGTACAGCCTCTCCTCTTCATAGTCCACGGTCAGTCCATTGGGCCACACTAGACTGGAATTCACAATATCCATTCTGAAGTTTCCCCCTAATGTGGCACGTTCAATCTTTGCATGAGTTCCCCAGTCTGTCCAATACATATATCTGTGTAATAAAGAAGAAGTACGTTGTAAATCCCATTATCAATCTAGTGAAACATAGAGACTATGTCCTGAGTTAATCTTACCCCCTGCAGGGATCCAGCATGATGGCCCTTGGCCTGGACACATGGGCGATAATAGTCCTCTGTGAGCCATCCACAGACATGGAGCTGATGCTCTGGTTGACATAGTCACTGTAGTAAATTCTTCTGTTTATCCAGTCAAAAGCAATGCCATCAGGAGCACTAAGATCTGTCAAAACAAGAACAAAACAGTACTGAGGAATTCAAATCTAAGCTTCTTCACTTATTATTTTTGTATATCACAGATTTCTGACTGTTTGTACTTAACTGATTTTCTACTGCACAGAGACTTTGTTAGAATTTTCAAAAATATTTTGAGCTTATTTTAACTTATTTACTATAGGTCATGTATTTTATGTGCTTTTAGTAGTATGTGTTCTGTCTTATGTGTTGCGGTGCAGCTTGCTTGTGCCCTGTCTAAGCCAAATTTCTCCCACAGGAGACAATAAAGTGACCTTGAACCTTGACCTTATAATGTTCTTTTTTTTGTTGTTGCTCTCTCTTGGAGGGCCTTGGGGTTGGTATAGGCATGGGGGAAAAATAGTATAAAAGGCAATGTATAATGAATGCATTGTAATTCTACTTCTTTGTAAGTACTGTTACATTGCTCAAAAAAAAGACTAAAAAAGAAAATCAAAGCTTCCTACAGATGTATAAAAATATCATAAGGACAGTGTTAAGTTTACTAGAGATACTCCAGTCCAGTTTCTTTCAATTCTGATTCAATTTCTTTATCTGAATTTGAATATCTGCCAGATTCTTTCATGTGGTGCTTTTGAAGATGCTCAACTGTTTCAACACTACTTCCACTCTTTCAAATATTGGCTGTTACACTCATTACAAGTTGATGTCTTGTTTTTTTGTGCCCTGACAGTAAAATGTATCCAAAATAAAAAACATTTTGAGTAAGCCATCTGTTAGTTTCAGAATACCACATTTCATTCGGATGGGGGTTATGGTCCAGGGCAGGCTCCATCTGTCTAACACACACTGTGTACTGGGAGCATAAAAACTTCTCTTTAAACACTAATTAATTAATTAATTTACATAACAGTATTTTGTTTGGGCCTTAATATGTGGTGTCAGTCCAATATTCCAGCGAGTAAAAAATTGTTTGGAAAAAATGCAAGTTTGATGGTTCAACTAAAGCAATGCTCATTCAATATACAGCGGCCGAAATCAGAATATAAAGAAATGGTCTTAAAACAATATAAAAATGAAGGGCTATGAAGGTCATGTGGTATTTTTCTAATTTTTCTTCTTCTTCTTATGTGTGTGTCTTTTTTATTTTTTCTCTTATTTTTTTTACTTTATTCATTGACATTATGTACTATGTACACTTACATTATTTTGTTTTGGTGCCTATAATCTGTTTATTTCATTAGTGTTTTTCTCTTTATTGGGTGAATTTGTGTTCGATATGTTGTGTTAAAGTTAGTATTGGTGTCATAATGTATGTTTACAACCTTTCGGACTACTAGGGGTGTATATAAATAGTGAATTATTGTATAAGTTTCCATATATTTGTGTACACATGATATGTATATAAAATGGCTCTTGCTTGTTTATAATATGTAGATTTTATATTGTTTCTGTTATTGTGAACAACACTACATAGAGAGCACAGGCCTGAAATTAACCACAGTCACTCAATCAATCAATCAATCAACTGTCATCACATGCTTTTTATATGGATCAGATTCAACCCAACTTACCTGAGGCCACCTCTACAGGAGTCGATGTGGGAGAATTGAGACTGATGTAGCTGATCTTGCTTGATCCTGCACCCAAATTCTGTGTGAAGTAGATCCTCCTGTCCTCTAAATCAAAATCCAGTGCCACTGAAGTTCGTGGTACATTGACCACAGGAAAGGGCAGGGCGTGGTCCTCAGGGTCCAGGCGCAGGCTGCGGACTGTGCTCTCCGTGGTGTAAATAAGGTAATCATCCCTCGATACTACACAATCCCTGTTATTGTCTGCCAGATTTCCAAAAGCACAGCTGCATTTCTTATTCTGTTGGCCTGATTCAGAACCTGGCAAGGCGAAGCAGAAGTGGGCACAGCCCCCGTTGTCCTCCATGCAGGGGTTGAAGTTCAGCTCCTGGGCACTGGTGGGCTGGGTATGTTGGTCAAAAACAGTAACATCCCTCAACATGTTAATGTTGTCTCTGATGACAGCGGGCTGCTCTGTGCTGCCTGGCTCTTTGCTTGCTTGGAAAACCTTCTTCAGGTTCCTGTCCACCCAAATGATACTACTCTCAAACACTTTAATGGCATATGGAGTCGGGTAGCGGCTGCCGTACCTGACTATCTCAGTCTCTCCTCCGTTAGGGTTGACCCGAGCAATCATATCCAGTGAATCGTCCACCCAGTACACGTAGCCAGTTTGCCAGTCCAGGGCTAAACCTCTTGGGGTTATAATTCCTGATGACACTAAAATCGTGCGGTTGGTTCCATCCAAGAGAGCTCTCTCAATTTTGGGGTTTTGACCATAATCAGCCCAGAATAAGTATCTGTTTTTGGGGTCCACAACAATGTGGCGAGGCATGTCCACTTGGGTCTTCAGAAGCACCCTGCGGAAAGTGGTGTTGAGACGGAGCACCTCCACATATGTCTCAGTCAAGAAGGCGTTGGTGAAGTACAGGTTACCTGAGGACAGAGACCAGTCAGCTAAACATGTATGTGAAGCGGTAAAGCTGAACTAAGTGAACGTACTATGGAGTAATTCCATGCCAAATCACCAGATTTTACAGAAAGCAGAGGAAGTTACAAACATGTTTGTATATGTATTGTCAAGTGAATTTGAATTAATAATGATGTACCATGTGATGTAACCTTGTGAATGCATTTTCGCATGTCTTAAAACCTTCTATATTCAACAGCTTGAATAATTTTTTTTTTCACAGCACCAACTTCATATTTAATACATATATTAATTCAACCTTGCTCTTTTCACTGATTTAATTTGTTTTCTGGGAGACGTCAGATTTTTGTTATAAGCATTGAAAATTCAGATGCGACAAGCTTTGTTTCCATTATTAGGGGCCTATATATGAGAAAGTATATTTTTGTCACAAATATAGCATGTTTTCCTGATAGTAGTAGAACATGTCTCATATATTTAAAAGTATCAGACATCTGGTAACATTAAATCTGGAGATATAAAGACAAATGTATTACCATGACAAAATCATATTCTAGGATGTCATATTTCACCTGCTATAAATCTGTAAATATGTCACATACAAAGCTGTCCTGTGTACAAAGCCTTATTATATCAAAGAATCATGTGTGCAAATTAGAACCGGTGTGACCAGTTCAAAAGTTATTAGTTGTCAACCTGCGGAGGTTTGATTGTAACCCTTTTTTCTATGCTAAATCTGGGGAAACAACCTCTTTTTGCAGGCTTATTGTCTCCAAAAGTAGTCGAGATACTGGCCCAAAATTTTGCACAGTAATTAGTAGTTACAAGGGTAGAAAGATCAAAAATTATTAAGCAAATCTGATATGGTCAGATGGGAGCCCTCTGGTGATATGACACGAAATGACCAATGTGTTAACATTATTGGGCCATCAGAACCAAACTACAGTCGCAGAAAAAATTATTAGACCACCTTATGTTTTCTTCAATTCCTTGTTAATTTAATTGCCTGGTACAACTAAAGGTGCATTTGTTTGGACAAATATAATGATAACAACAAAATTATCTCATAGTAGTTTAATTTCAGAGCTGATATCTATCCATTTTCCATGGTTTTCTTGATAATAACCAAAATCTGATAAGTTCTTACATCAATATCTATGACATTGTACTGACAAAAACAGTGCTTTTAGACATTCCATGTTTTCTTTTCTGTTCAATATTAACTCCTGAGTGTATTATGTAACTACATAATACACTCAGGAGTTAATATTTGATTCCATAACCATTGTATTTGATGACTTTTGATGGTCTAATAAGTTTTTTCCGCAACTGTACTTTTCTTCCTATGGATATTTAAGGAAAAAAATCTCATCTCATCTGTGTAACAAGTAACCATATACTTTACAAAATGTATTTAAACAGCATTACACATGAATGAACATATGAGCAAACCTGCAGCCCAATCCACAGCTATGCCTCGTATGCCGTTGCGTCCTATCCCAGATGTTACTACGCTACGTAATCCTGAACCATCTGGTTTGATCCGTCTGACCCCGTTCTGCACAGCCACCGTGCTGCTAAAGTCACACCAGTAGATGAACCCAGACGCCATGTGTACATCAACATGTAAGGCATTACGACCTGCAAGAGCATAGAGAAAAGGATTGTTACTTCAGCTATACAGTAGGTGTTAAACTTATTCATAGATTCATAATTGTCCACTCTCTTAATCTTCTTTGTATTTACATCTACTCTGCATTTTAAGGATGCTCCCAAAATTATATGAGCATTTCATGTGTTGATTCTGTTGGTTGTATCATATTATTTTATTCTTAGTAAGTAATACACCATAGAAAAGAAATTTTCAAATAAATATGCCAAAAAAAAAGAAGGCTTAGATTTTACACAATAAATAGAAGACATACATGAATACAGCCTAAAATCCAGACTTAAATTTCATTGGTAATGCATAAAATATAACGGCTAAATCATAATAAAATACCTATTTAAAATGCTAATAAAAAGATTACAAAAGACACAGTTTGAAGAGAAATGGGGGAAATGGACTTAACTCAGAACCTGAAATGGTGACAAAAACAAAGCGAAAAAAGGAATAACTGCAGAAGAAACAATGGATGGACTATTAATAATGTGACTCCCAAACAGTGTTGTTGTTGTTATTGTTGTTTATAAATGTTTCACATGTTCTTAGAAATAGCACATCAGAAATATATTTTAAGAAATATTTAAAGAAATCAATTATGATATCAAATTGATGTACATATTTCTTATATTGTCTTTTCTTTTTTAATGAATTCTGAATGTGTATGGACTATGGAAGTCTCATAACTTTTATAATATTTATATATTTATAAGATGGAAGCTTTAAAACAAGCCATTGTAGGCTTTCTGCCTCTCCCTGCACTTTACTGTTTTATTCTGCCTTTGGTTAATGTTATTTATATGCAAAATAAATCAATACAATCAATAAAATAAATAAAATAACAGCAAAAATGCAATTAAAATAATAAAAATGGCAAAATAAAAAAAACTGGGTTTTAACATAGTTCAAATGATTCTGAAAACTTGATATCAGTGGGTGATGAGTTCCACAGCCTTGGGGCAGGAACTGAAAATGGACTGTCCCTTATGAGTTCTGAAATACTCAGTGAATCTATATCCTGATTAACCCTTTCATGCATGAATTATGAGAATCTTAGTCAAGATTTATTTTCTTAACTGTGTTTATTCCTTCGAAAAAACAATATCATCAAGTTCCTTTTTTTTTTTTTCATAGAGTTCTAAAAATGTCCACTCAGCTACACCATTCATTTAATGTTTGAAGCAAAGAAACATGCATTTAAAACCCAATATCAAAAATTGATATGAAAAAAATCAAATAAAACCATTCATAATGCTGTTAATCTGATGTTTTCTCACATTTTAACATATGCTAATACTAGTTTTTACTCACTTCATGGAGATACTATGCCAAAAAACAGACTTTTTGGTTTAAAAAAAACCCTGTGAAGTACAGTCTAACAATTAATTTAGACTAAAACATGTTACTGCTGATTGGGTTTATCAAGAACAGCAAAGTTACAGTATTGGTATGAATGTCAGTGTATGGAATGGTGCATAAGTGTCCACTGTGTCGGCTGATATGGAACGAAAACAACAAAACCCATGAATAAACAAGAGAACAGTTTGGACTAGCTGTCCACTGTAGTGACCAGTATGCTTGAAAGGGTTAAATAGAGGTTAAAATAGAAACAAATAAGAAGTATTTGACTGACCTCTGCCAGCCACAGGGACCATGGCCTCAGAGTGGTCTGAACCCTCCAGACTAAAGCCTTTGATAGCAGACAGAGTGGAGATGACCACATACGACTGGTAGGGAGCACAGGTCCTGTTGTCTGCATTGAGTTTAAAACCTGTGGCACATGCACAGGTGAACAGACCCTGTGGCCGGGGCAGGCACAGCTGCTCACATGACCCCATGTTATCACTGCAGCCATTTGACGTTCCTGCAGAGGCTGAGTTTGAAGAACACAGAGGTCAAAAAAGAAAAATGGCAGGAACAGGATTCAAAATTGTATGTTTTTAATGATGTGAGGATGATGATAGATGGTGTTACTCACTCTCTCTGTGATGTATTTTCAAAACTCTGAGTCCAGACACATTGTCTCGCATCACAATCCTGTTGGCGCCCGTGGACTTGTCCACACGCTCAATGACCTCAAAGTCCCGATCAGTGAAGTAGAGGTAGTTCTCAAAGACAGCCACGCCCCAAGGATGAGAGAGGCCTGTTACTATGGTGATGCGGTTCGTACCATCTGGATCACCACGCTCGATCTGAGAGGATTAATTACCAGACAGACAGCAAAATTCAGTGCTTATATTTACAGGGTTCCAACAGGTTACTTTGGTTAAATTTAAGACTTTTTAAGACCTTTTTAAGACTACTTAGAACAGACTGTAAGGCCCATTTCATGGCTATATTGGCAAAAATGTATGACTCCTCGAATTTAGGAAAACTCATATTGGGAATGATCTTTTCTCCAACCAGACGTTATAAAATTTCCCTTAAAGTTCCCATAGTCAGCTTTCTCAGGCTGCATGAGTGTTGGGGTGAATGTTCTGTGTGAATTTCTGCAAAGACAGTAATAATTGGTTCCTAATTTCAATATAAATTATCGAGTTGGAACTAGCGGAACTGGGTAGAATCACGTTACTTTTATTTGCAGTTTGGACATTTAAACACAATACAGTGAGCATGTTTGTAGCAATGTAACTTAAGAACTACCATATCAAATTTAATACCTTTTTAAAGAGTTTTTTAAGGTATTAAATGCAGATTTGTAAATTCAAGACTTTAAAGACCCTGCTGGAACCCTGTATTTAGAACAGTTACCAAGTTTAATGTTAACATACAGTCACAGAAAAACTTATTAGACCATCAATTATTTAGCTTCACCTATAAATGTATGCTTTGGAAGTGAGTTACAGTGGGTATTTTTGTCCTCATAGTAGTAATATACAGTTGGGGAAAGAATTATTAGACCAATAAAAGTGGTCAAAAACACTGGTTATCCAATCAAGTACTGTACTAACTCCTGTGTGTATCATGTGACTAAAACAGACAAAAGAAAACATGGAATGCCTAAAAGTACTGTTTTTGCCAGTACAATGTCATAGATATTGATGTAAGAACTTATATGATTTTGGTTATTATCAAGAAAACCATGGAAAATGGATAAATATCAGCTCTGAAATCAAACTCATATGAGGTATTTTTGTTTTTATCATTATATTTTTCCAAACAAATGTACCTTTAGTTGTTCCAGACATTAAAATGAACAAGAAATTGAAGAAAATATAGGGTGGTCTGATATTTTTTGTCAAGACTATACATCATAATACAACTTTTGGAATATTATAAACAAAGTATAATCATAGTGAGTCAAGGAAGTAAAGACACACCATGCCAGTGCTTGTCACAGCCCAGTACAGCTTGTTCTCTTTGATGTCCACTGTAAGAAACTCAATGTGATCAAGGTTATTGGTAAACAGGGTGACAGGGTTTAAGCCATCCATGTCTGCAGATGCCACTTTGGCAGGGATGCCGCTCTCAGTTCCCTGGTCTGTCCAGTAGAGTTTGCTTAAAAGAAAGAAAAAACAAAGTTAGTGTTTACTGCGATTTATAGTTTTACTTTACAGAGATGATTACTTTTTAGTTGTACTTTTTTTAAAATTAAGCCTTTGACTACCCCACCAAGAAAAACCTGATGAAAACATTGTTTGTTTGCATTTCTTATTCCCTTGGGTCAGTAATTTTTAGGTTTTTTTTGTTGTTGTTTTTTTTTACCAAACTTACTTATTAATATCAACTCGAAAAGTGTAAAAAAAAAAAACTTATTTACTTAATTTTTTCACATATTCATGATGTACAACCTCTAAATGTTTAATATTTACAGCAATAGATAAACACAGGTTTTGATTTTATAACAAATAATCCATTTTTTAACATTGGCTTAATTCTTTTATTCTTTCCATGAAGCAATAAATCAACCATTTAGTTGAGCAGGTTTTTAAAAAATTATTACATATCTAATTTAAGCTTTTTGTGGTGAGAAATAATATAATAATTATATTCAGGAAGGCCTTTTATACTATAATATGCCAAAAAAAAAAGTATTCATCTCTTTCATATTTTCACCAAAAACAGTCCAAATGTTTTTAGTGATTTTTATCTTTCTTGGTTCAATTAGGTTCAGATAAGTTAGGTACTCCACTTATTGAAATATAGAGACTCAAAATGTGATAAACCATATGATCAAGCAAGCAGTTAAAGGGTTAAAAAGATCTAAATTATACACATTATCACAGTATGTGGTGAGGTGGTTAAAAATATAACTTAAGAAAAAAGGACATGCACATAAATGAATAATAAAAAAAAATTAAACAATCTCTTTTTGTAAAGTATATTTTCAAACAAAGATTGGCTATATTTTATAATATTTAAGAGAAAACTCCAAACTGAAAGTCTAGGACAGATCAATAATTATTCAAACCACAGACCTCGAAATCAATTACAAATGACAGCCTTGTCTGAACAAAATCAGACTCACAAGGATGACTAGATGACTTAAACATGTGCGTCTTTGGTTTTTTATTGTGCTGAGTTGTGTGTTGCTGAGGTTTCAAGGCGCGGCATGGTATTCAGTAACACTGGTTGAGCTCTCGAGAGGCAGAGCAGATGGCGATGAGGAGCCTGTTAGGGCTCAGTAGCTGTGGGGATGAGTGGCCGTGCCAGGACCGTGTTAAATGGGGCTTACCCACGTGCTGGGTCCACTGCGATGCCAACAGGACTGCCAGCGCCAGTTGGAGAGCCGTTATTTGTGATTAGAGTTTTTCGGTACTGTACCTCCCCTCTCAACTTCAAAACCTGGCCAAGCACAAACACAAACAGATCCAATTATTGCATATTTGTACAGAAACACTGTACTAACTGCGCTTAACTCCCTGCCTTTCTTTGTGATTAAAAATGAATGATTGAGATATGGCCTTGATAAGTCAGTGTCAACTGGCAGAAAACTACTGGTCTTGAAAAATATGTGTCTTACTTGAATGGACTGTGTGGCTGGATTGGTGTAGTAGAGGTTCTCTGTGATCCAGTCCAAGGCCAGGCCAACAGGGGAGCCAAGAATGGCTGCAGGGGCAAACTCCGTCCTGTTTGTACCATCTGATTTCACTCTATGAATCTCACCCTGTGGACAAAAGGGAATGGATCAGCCATTACTGCTGTATGTGAGCATGGACTTAGATGAACTTTATTCATTCAGATAGTGTTTTACATTTATAGTATTTATTCTATTTTGTGTATCTTTTCAGTTATAATTTAAAGGATCTTTTTCTCATTTTCCTTGGAGGAATTGTATTGTTATTGTATTGCAATTAACATTTACACCTTTCATGTTGTTTATTCCAACTAGAAAATAATCATCCACATTAAGTGTCTTATCTAAAACAAACAGCAACATAATTAATTAGGTTTAAATAGAATCGACCCATACATACATTAGAACTGCAATGATTATTTAAATAAATGATTAGCTGCCAACTCTAAAATTGAGCAGTTTGTGTTATTTTTAACAAAAAAAATGTGAAGGTTGTTACATTTGAATGTAAACAGAATAGCTTTGGTTTGTGCACCAAACAAGACATTTGAAGATGTCATCTTACATTTTCATTTACATTCATGCATTTGGCAGACGCTTTTTTCCAAAGCAACTTACAAGGGGAAGGTCAACTGCTAAGTTTTCTTTCTCATCTTGAGCTTTAGGAAACACTGATGGACATTCATTTTTTAGATTTAACAAGTAACAGATTCATCAGGGCAATAATAGGTTAAGCAATAATGAAAATAATAACATATTATGGAAAAAAAATGGGATTTATAAGTCTCAAATACCAACTTAGGGCCTGATTTACTAAAAATTCCAAGTAATGGGAAGTAAGTAAGTAAGTAAGTGGAAAAGTATGAGTTTACTATTATACATATATTATATATCTCTGAAGACAGGTCCCAAACATACCGGGTGCTCCACCCAATAAACCGTCTGTTCTCTATCATCAAAGTCCACGTCGTAGCCATTTTGAAGACCAGCGACAGGGACCATGGCATCATTGCTTTTGTCATCAGGATTCAAGGAAATGCCATAGATGATGCTGTCTCTGACAACAATCAGGAAAGGATCCTCAACTACAAATAAAGAAGATGAATGAGAAATAGTCACCGTCTAAAAACAAAAAGCAAAATCATTTGACAGAGTAATCCTATCCAGGAAATTAGCACTACTGAAAATTACACAACAGATCAGAATCTAATTCTGAAACAAAGCTAAGAAGGCAGGCTTCCTGAATGTGGTGTTAGCTTATAGTAATCCAATACTCAAAGTTTCATTGGATGATATCGGGTGCAAACTAGAGACCCAAACCTAACAGGCCTTAATCTATAGGAAGGATTGACTGGTGAAAGTTCATTCCACAATCTGATTTGTATTGTCATCAAAGATTAGCATCAATGAATGGTTGTGGGGCATTTTCATTCTTGGATAATCGTTGGCCTCGGGGGGAACTGTGTTCTGCTTGGCTTGAATGGGCTGAAACCTGAGATGAGTTAAGCTGTTGACCTAAAGGGGACTCCTTGGACTTTGAATTAAAGGTCCGTTGTTTTCTTAAGACCTTGAAAGACACGCTTATGATTCTTAATATTTATGACTGGAATACCTGTTTACACGAAGCTCTAAATGGGAGACTGTTGACAACTACCTGGATCCGTGTTTAATGTGAATCATGTATTTTCAGACATGACTCATTCATCCAATATTGAGACAGTGGTAAATAGACCATGAAAGAACAACCACTTCTAAAATAACGGGGTTCATGAGACCAAGACACCCAAGACAAATAAGTTATGAGTACATCAACTTATCAGCTGCATCTGACCTGACTTCCTTTTTCATCAAACTGAGTGATGAGTGTTTTTGCTCACTTGGCAGGAAGGATACGGTACCTCTGGTGCAGGTGATTTGGTCCGCTGCCAGTGTCCAGCCTGAGGGGCAGGCACATGAGTAGTAATTTGGTCCCACAGCAGAGAGCAGGCAGATATGAGTACAAGGGGTCCTCAAACAGTGATTTTCACCTACAAGTTGTAAAATAGCATACAATGAAGTGTGCACAGAAAACAGTGGACAAACTCATCTTTTATTGCTGCCTAGGAAATGTTCAAAGCCTGCCCAGATGGGTTTTTAGCACGTACGGTCCTTACTTTAATCAGTAAGAAGTTGAGACAACAAAGAATGTCTTGCAGATATCTCAGCAGATGACAGATTGTTTTTCATATTTTAGATGTGACACCACTGGCACACCAAAGATATTTAGTCTCTTTTAAATAACTTTTTTTGTTGCTTGTAATATACACCAGCTGCTTACATATTGTCATTTTTCTGATTAGGACTAATATTGTTATTCTAATATTGCAAAAGTTACCAAATTTGCTCTTTGTGAGCTTATTTTGTTAAATACAAGAAAATTTTAATTGACAACTGTTTGGGATTGGAGTAAAATTTGTTGCAGTGTAGCCATGTTTTTAAATCAAAAACCATTTGCACAAAATGTATTTTGTCATGCAAATACTTATATTGCTATGTATCTGTATATTTTAATAAATTTTTATATTTATATAAAATTCTTGTTTAACATATTTTTGGCTGATTTTCACTTGTCTTTATAATAGTTCCTTCTTCAACCACTTCTGCTTAAACCTCCATTTTCCCATTTTTTCAACATTTGCTGATATTCTCTCTGCGCTTTCACCACAGCTCACATGCTCACAACACGTTGCATTCCAAGCATCCGGTGTTGTGACCTCGTACCCTGGCCATAAATAATAGCCAATTAAAGGGTTCTACCTGTCAATCATTAAACTATACTTTCAATCAAAATTATTATATGTTTATAAAATCAAAATAAATCATCATTAGCAAAGCCTTTTTCCATCAAGTGTATTTCATTTTTAGTGCCTCTGGACATCATATTTAATGCTTTTTAATGACCCACAGTAACTCTGTATGTAAACATTTACATGAGAAGGTGCTGTACAAGTAAATCTGAATATTAAATTTGTTTTGGAGCAGGGCTTTTTTTCATATGCTGTACCTGCTGGCTGCCTGGCGGGGTGTACTGCCACCAGACCCATGGGCTGTGGGAGGTTGAACAGCATCACTGTCTGGTTCTCCCCATGCCACTTATGGGCTCGCATCACACGGTTGATGTATCTGTCGGTCCAATACACAAAATCCTCAAAAATGGTAATTGCGTGGGGATGTTGCAGTACCTTTTCATAGAGAGTAGCAAAAGAGTGTGTGTTAAACATACTATTCAAAAGAATATGATTCATCCTCTGTCACTTATTCATATTACTAAGAGTTATTCAGAGGATTCAGGAACATAATGAGTTTAATGTTCTCCTCTACATGCACTCACCAGATCACTGGCCAGCACTTGTTTCCTGTTGTTGCCATTATAATCACAAAAGTCAATGAAATCCAAGTAGGCATCAGCAAAATACAACAAATTATTTGGGTAGTCTATGGTAAGACCGTTTGGCCAGTACAGTTTGTTGTTTACAATAGTAATCCTCCTTTGTCCATCCATGCTGGCCCTCTCAATGCGTGGGTTCCTCCCCCAGTCAGTCCAGAACATCAGGTGAGCGCTACAAAACAAGTATCGATGGTTTAACAACCAAAAGCAGAAATTTTTGATTTGAAATGATATTCCAACATATACAGTAGTGGAAAAAAGTTTTCAGACACCCTAAAAATTTTATATAATCTCAAATTTTATCATGAAGCATTGGTGGTAGATCATTTTTGTGTTTCAAATGGTTAATGTTCAGAACTTATAAAGGGCTTTTCAACATTTTCATGGTGCCTAAAGCGCTTTACAGTCTCACATTCACCCATTCACACAAACTTATGCACCAGTAGGTGGCTGCCACCATGCAAGGTACTGTCAGATCCTACTGAGAGCAATTTAGGGTAAAGTATCTTGCCCAAGGACACTTTGAAATGTGGACAGTCGGAGGCAGGATTCAAACTGCTAACCCTTTGACCATTAAACGACCCGCTCTAACCAACTGAGCCACAGCCGCCAAAAAATTTAGCTGCATCAGACACACAAACAAATGCAAATTGTTTTCATTTTATTTTTTTGTTAACTGTTACCAAGAAAAATAACAAAACTAAATTCTTGACAGTTTCAATGTGTCATACTCTGGTTGTTTTTCAAGGGCATTTTCTTGTTGACCTTGATGGAACAGAGCATGTACAGAAAGGAGTGTGTGGATTTCAAAAATTTCAAAAGTTCAGTGACTTAAGAGTGATTCTTAATGCAATATACAAATGCATGAGGTGTCTGCAAACTTTTTGCCACCACCATACAATACATGGATGTAAACAAAGTGTACAACTGACCTGTCTCTGGGGTCCAACACCAGAGCCCGGGGGTTGGTGACATTTTCACTGACTAATACAGTGCGGAATGTGCCATCTAGTTTAGACACTTCAATCGTCTCCAGGACATAGTCAGTCCAGTACAGGTTTCGGCCCACCCAGTCCACAGCAAGACTCTCTGTGACAGTCACTCCACTGTCGAAGATCTGTTCAAACAACAGACTTATTCTGAGTAACATTCATTCAACATTTACAGTGTCACTAATGTGAAATCTGGAATAAATATCTAACACAAGCAATGCCCAAATATCCACCAATTTAAACTGCTATATAAACATATAGTCTGGTCTCAGTATAAAGACAGAGGGTCTTAATACTTATGTTACATCAATATTCTGTCTTATAATGTTAATGTGTGTTTGTTGTTCCTCATTAAGTCAGTATATGTTGTCCTTTACCTTCTGGTTTTGTTCTTACCATCGCTGGTATGTGCTGTTCTTGACCATTTGTGGTATTGACGTGTTCTTACCATTGTTGGTACGTAATTATTATTACTATGTAAATTAACAGTTAACTGTTACTCGTGGTAACACCACCATGAATGTACTTTGTTCCTATTTTTTTTTTCATACATATTTTGGTTCTATAAGGTAAATACTGTTGAATGAGTTTATTTCAAACTCTATATACCTATTTGTTCATTGTCCTGTTTTGAAGTTTATAGACAGGGGAAACTTCATTAAGTTACGTTATTGATGAGAAATGGGTGTGGGATTACATGTTTTTCTTCTTCCCACTTCTTTTTGAGCATGAATTAACTTGAATTATTGAACTTAAAGTGCTCAGTATAAATGAGTACACCCCCTTTGAAAAGTAAGATTTTAATCAATAT
>JAPTGZ010000015.1:27336919-27350535 GCA_029814645.1 Fowleria isostigma | reverse complement strand
GGCCCTAGCTGCCAGCAGGAATGTCGTAGAGACATGAAACAAATATTGAAATGTTCGTCTCATCGAGCCGGAAAAATTATACACTGCAACCTATGACCTATGTGCTGTCTAGCGCCACCTAGAAAAATGGGGGAACGGTGGTGCTTGGCGGAGGTCCGTGCTCTCCGAGTGTTTTTCTAATTAATGTTGAAAAGATGTGAATATTTTCAGAGCACAACTTTGGCAAGGTCTGAACACTTATATTCATAGATTTTATTTTTATATGCAGTACTTGCCAAACCAGGCAAGTAATGGAATATTGTTTTAGTAAAGTTCTTAAATGGCGGTACTCCAGCACATTAGTTATTATGAAATAAACCATGTCATTTACACATTATTATATGTGAACAAAATGACCAAATATTGGACTGTGTTTCTGTGTTAAGGTCTATGGTAACAGCATCACCAGGTTCTGCCACAGAATTGGGTCATTGATTGTAGTAGTACAGTATTTTGTCTTACATTATGAATAATTGAGTCAACATACAAACAATTGGCTCATTTTAACATTGTTATGGAACATTTTTCTTAGTAGATGAAACTGGTATTTCTTTAGGTGAGCAAGAAATATCCCATTTTATAGTTATCAAAATGCTGTACACCCATATCACAAGTTTTGCCAATATTGTGAGGCCCCACTTTCAATGTCATTTAAAGATACAGAAACATTTGTGCTACTTACCATGTGGTTGTTTGAGCTGATGTATCACAGCTACTCCATGTGGAGTCTGGGCTGTGCTGTAAACCACTTGGGGACTGTTGTCAGTGAACTTGTTGGCTTTCATCACAGCCATCTTTGTCCAGTCTGTGAAGTAGACGTTGTGTTCAAACAGACTGATGCCAAATGGGTGTGGGACTGCAGAACCTCCATGGACCACTGTTTTTCTTAAAAAGAGAAAAGAAAAAAAAACAAAAAACATTGGACATAATATATACTATACATATTATTCAGTTTAAGTTTTTGTGTTGTGTCCATTTTTGACGATAACTTTGACATAAGTACCTATGAAGGCCATCATATGTTGCCGTTTCAATGTAGTCATAGCGACTATCAACCCAGTAAATTCGCTTGGCCTCAATGTCCAGTGTGATACCAGCTGGCCACCCCAGTTTACTCCCAATAATCCCGTTACGGTTGGTTCCATCCATGAAGGCTCTCTCCAGGCCAGGTTGTCCATTGAGAGCCTCCCAGTCAGAGAAGAACATGTACCTGTGAAAATATGAGGAAATGTTAGAGGATGCAGGGTTGTAAAAAGTACATATCCATGTCACTTACAGGAGATGATAGTCTAAGTACATACTATATTAAGATATAAGATAGACAATCCACCAAATCTAGGATATTATATTACACTCTTCAAACACACCTGATTCCTTAGTAATTATGTCACAAAAATAAAATACTTTGGCCTAGTGCACTGCTGCAATAATGTGTAATAATATATATCTAGTCGCCTCATTTCTTTTTTGCTTTTGTTTTTTTTTGTCATTTTTTTTGTTATGAGGAATACTGATGCTGTACACACTTACTTTAAAGTAAGTAGTGGATTGAATGAGGAGGATAGGCAAAAAATAAGCTTCTGCTTCTGATCTATTCCTTGTTTTTTTATGTTTGCTGTGATTGTTGTGCTGAGTGCAATGATTAATGTCCAAACCAAAATTAAAAAAAAAATACATTCATTCATGCATGCAAAAATACCTAAATATCACCAATAAGCTTTAACCCATAAGGACCCAGTGTGACATATATGGCACTTCCCAAATCCATTTCTCTCTATATTTAACCATCCTTAATTGGTTCATTGCCATTTATTGTGATATTATCTTCTGTATTTTGTAGGTTTTTTTAGTGAAAATCAGGTATTTTACAACATTTAATTTACAGATTATGTAGATGTTCATAAAAGTTTAGAGTAAAATTGAGGATTACTATATCAAAAACAGGAAAAATTAAAGAAAAATTGACTTTTTCATCAAACTCTATTATTAACTGAACATGAACCCAGTGTGTCCATCTACAGTCATTGATCCAACTCCATGGGTTTTACTGGTGAATGAATGTTGGAGAAGATGACGGTGTTAACTACGGAGCCTCTGAACATCCAAATGGACGAAATGAATGAATGAAAAGATAAACAACTGTATTTTATGCCAAATATTTACATGTATTAGTAGATCAACAGGGAACAAACAGTTTATATCCGTAGATGGTTTTGGTAGATGGTGGATGTTTGGGTCTTTATGGTTAAAAAAAAGTTAAATATAGAGAAAATTTTCATTTGGGAACTGACACAAAAGTAGTGCTGGGTCTTTATGGGTTAATTATGCTATGTTTACGTCTGTGTTTATGTCTGAGCTTTAATAAACATCTACATGATCAGTGAATTAAATATACGAAAATACATGATTTACACTAAAAAAACACAAAATAAGGAGAATATTAAAATAAATGGCGATAAATCATCTAAGAAAAGTTAAACATAGAGGAAAAATTCGTTTTTTCTATTTTCCCAAAAGTAGCACTGGGTCTTTATGGGTTAAAAATAGGATTTCTAGTACATTGCTCAGTTTCCTGTCTGCTTCACTAAACTGGGGCCATGCCAGCCAACATCTACTGTACATGTAGGTAATACACCCACTATGGATAAGTACCTCATTCCATCACACTTCAAAAAATCCGACCTAACCCTTTAATCTGCCTGTGAAATCTGCCTGCTATGCTCAGCGGGGCACACAGAAATAAAGTTATGGGTATTGATTTAAGATAAACCGTTGAATGCTTTCCCATTTTTAATTAAATCTAGCATTCACAAAGTCAAACTGAGTTTCCAGGTGGGTGGCTATACCTCCCACCAAAAGAGCTGTACATTAATTTAAAACAAGCAATTTATCTGTAGCCACCTGGCTCTCCTCCCCCCTTGAACTATACTATTGGATTACAATGAGGGTCATCACTTACATTGCTCCTCACTAATCCACCAAGGGCAATCTGCTAATCTCACACACACCCCCCCATTATTCCATGCCAATGAAGCACAACGCAAATACAGTACGTGGGGACTGGGAATGTGAAGATGGATGGAAGGAAACTGGGAGATGGGCTTTACCCGACAGTGGGGTCCACTGCCAGTCCTCTAGGGTTTCCGAGGTTTTCAGTGATGAGCGTGACCCGGTTACTTCCATCAAAGTCCACCATGTCAATCCTGTTGACGCTGGCCTCCACCACATACAGTTTATTGTTCACCCAATCCACTGCCAAGTTCTCAGGGTAGTCAACTGATACGTTTAAAACCACCTGCATGTTGGAACCGTCCATATCCACAGAAAACACCTGTCCACAAAAGACAGCATTGTTGTGAGGAAATTATCCCTCGGGTGGTCACTGCTCAAAGAAATATAAGGAAGATATTAAGAAAGAGAAAGTTTGAAGAGCAACCTGTGGTCAGTTACAACTGTTTAGGGCAGGGGTCTCAAACTCATTTTAGTTTAGGGGCAACATTCAGCCCAATATGATGTGCATTGGGCTGGACCAGTAAAATAATAACAGTGAAAAAAGTTAAATTACATTATAATAATTTGTACATCTACAAACTATTATTTAAAAATGTAAATAACATAAACAACCTGAAATCTCTTAAGAAAAATAAATGCAATTTTAACAATATTATGTCTCAGTTTATGATTTACACATGTCCATTACAACTTACAGATCAGAGTAGATCTACAAATACACATATATGTAATAACAGGCAGAAAATTGGTAAAAATGCATTTAATTTTTCTTATGACATTTTAGGTTATTCACATTTTTTTGTGAAAGAATATTTTATAAATGTCAACATTTTCATGTAATTTGACTTTTCTACACTAAAAAATAGAAACGTGTTTGTCACATATGTAATTATCAGAGGTGGCAAAAGTATTCAGATTCTGTATTTAAGTACAGCTACTTGTGTGGAAAAAATACTCTTGTAAAAGTACTGATTCAACTCCTTTACTTCAGTAAGAGTAAAAAAGTAAAACTTCTAGATTGTAATAAAGTACAAAAAGCAAAGAGTTAAAATAATTTTTTTGCCATGAATGAAACAATACTTATTTAACCAGACAAAATCATAAAAGTTTCCATTTTCTAATTCCACAGTGAATGAAGCGACATATTTTACGTTCCGTCACGCCCATTTACTTTAAAAAAGTAACAAGCCTATTCTGATAATCTAAGGAGTATAAAGTACAGATATTGATGTGCAAATGTTGGGAGTAAAAATAAAAAGTTGCCAGAAAAATAAATACTCAAGTAAAGTACATATACCTAAAAGATCTACTTATAAGTACAGTAACAAAGTGCACTTATACTTCATTACTTCCCACCTCTGGTAATTATGATAGTATTTTACTGGTCTGACCCACTTGAGATTATATTGGTCTATTAATCCTCGATTGTTCGTATCTTCAGTATAATTTTTGAATTTCACAAGTTCATCCCGTGGGCTGGATTTGGACCCTTTGGCGGGCCAGATCTGGCCCCCGGGCTGTATGTTGGAGACCCCTGGTTTAGAGTGAAGTGAAACACAAACACAAAAATGGCATTATCAAGACAGCTTTAGTGTTTTTTTGTTGCCTGCTTCTCCTGTCTAAGGTGTCTTTCTGAGCTAGCTACTGTAAAGTCTACCTAAGATGCCACCATTTTCACAGAGTGGAAGCAGCAGTTTGAGGAGTATCGCTTTTAGCAGTTCTGCTTCATTTGAAACGAGATCTAGACGTCCAAAAACAACTGACCTGTTTAAAGAGAAACTGAAGATGTGGAAATAACCTGGTAGTTTAACCTTTCTGGTTGCATTCACATGCCCTGTTTGCACTCACCCTACTTTTAATCTGCTCACATGCTGCCATGGAGGTGGCTGATATACACAAAGTGGCTGCAGTTCAAATGATTGAATAGCCAAGGCACAGGCCCAACAATGAGTTTTCAGCCGGCCAAAGAATGCATATAGATTGACAGTGCCACTGAAAATAAATGCAGCATAATTACTTTGAACAATATTGAGTTACAAAAATTGCACCTTGGTATGTGAACATCATACCAGCATATCAGGCAGGTTTCAAGATTAGGCCATTTGAATTCCATTCCCGTCTACTTCCCCTTCATTAGGACCCCGCCGCAAAGGAGCCAACTGCTTTCCCATTATTATAGTATCAACATTTCTGATATTTTAAAGGATAACTCAAGGAATCCTGGCCAGCTCATGTCCAATTTTCTCCTTATTATTCGCTATCCAGGCATAACAACATGTTTAATAGAGGTATATGGAGAGGGACAGTGAATAGAAAATACCTTGTTTTGGATAGTGTCAGTCCAGAAAATCCTCTGGAGATGATAATGGAAGTCCACTCCCACTGCAACTCCCCTGTTCTCTGAATGAATCAAAGTGCGCATGCTGTTGCCATGGATGTCACCTATTAGCAGATCTCTGCCATTGGAAAAAAGAAGATATGGGACTCCAGCTGTGAGGGAAACAATAGGAGAAAAACACAGTCATTATCTTTGAAACATTTTAGGTTTAATTTGAACTCAAAAAATAAAGTTTTATTGAGTGATTGCTCAGTTAATAGATCTGATTTTAACTTACATGTGGCATTAGTGTCAAAGTTAAGTACAGGTTTAACCCTTTAACTGCTTGCTTGACCATATGGTTTAGCATATTTTGACTCTCTACTCAATAAGTGGAGTACCTAACTTATCTTAACCTAACTGAGCCAAGAAAGATGAAATCACTTAAGACATTTTGAATGTTGTTGGTAAAAATATGAAAGATATTAATATTTTTTGGTATATCATGGTATAAGAGGCCTTCCTGGACATAATTTTTTTCATTTTTTTCCATTTAATTTCTTTGTTTTGAGCAGAAAAGACCAAACAGAACCATTTTTTTGTGTGTATAAGAAACTTGATGACAGAATAAATACATTAATAAATAAAAATAATTAAGACAATATAACAAACGCCATGTACACTATCAAAACAAATTTAATATGTACTGCTCAAAAAGGGGTGAAAAGAAGAAAACTTATTAAATCCCACCCCCATCACATTTATACAACTTAACACATGACTTTCGCTTCCAAGAGATAAAGTCACATCTGTTCAGAGTCCTAGCAACGCAAATGACATAGTAAACAAATCAGGAAAACTGAGGTATATTTAACATAGCAACTGTCCAATTGATAGTCTACATAATTTATAATATAATGTATTTCAACAATAATTTAATACCAACAATGGCAATGGACGTGACACATACCAACATGGTAAAAAACAACAATCACATACCAACAGTGGTAAACAATGACAGCAGACACCATCAATGGAAAGAAAGAGTCAAGTATGGAATGATCCACCAAATAATTAGAAATAAACAATTTGAATATGTTTGTTTTTTTTTTTTTTAAATATGCTCAACCAAATGATTTGTGGCTTTATAGTAAGAGTAGAGAAATTAAGTCAATATGGAATAATGGATTATTTATTATAAAATCAAAACCTCTGTTCATCTATTGCAACAAATACTAAATTTTTAGTGGTAGTACATCATGAATATGTTGAAAGAATTAATTTAGTAAGAATTTTTTTTACATTTTCTGAGTTGATATTAATACATATGGTTTAAAAAAAATCTAGAAATTACTCACCCATGGAATAAAAAATGCAAAATAAAAAATAAAAGTTTCATCAGGTTTTTCTTGGTAGGGTAGTTAAAGGATTAAGCAACAGCAGAGATGTGAACATTAATGATCACCACTCATCAAAATACACACCATTTTACCATGGTAAATTACATTTATTGGTAAATTCATTAGTGTTTTAATCTTTGCATTGTGTCCAGTTGTCTGATATGAGTCATTGTATTTATTAATTTATGGCATTTATTTATTCATTGTATATATTGTATTTTTCTTGTTTTTTATGTATTAAGTATATTATTTTATAGTATTCAAAAGCCTGACCAGGGACAAAGACTGCAAATTGACTCAATCTAGATGTCTTATATGCATTGCATTTTCCCTTTAGTGGCAATGCTCCCTGTTAAAGACACATTAAATAAATAAATAAACAGGCGGCACCATAGTTCTTTGAAGTTACTGTAATTACATGGTTTTGCTACTGGTTTATTCTGTGGACCACAAAGTCAAGAGCCTAACTAAAACAACATTCAATATGCAACAATGCACCTGAAAAAAGTGCATACACAAGAGATTTGCAAACTGGAAAGGGAAGTACGCTACTGGGTCCCATTTGGATGTATCGCTAACACATTTAAAAGCATAATGTTAGCATAATGTAAGACGACCTGCTGGAACACTGAGAAATAAGCACTCACTTGAGACATCAGCTCTGCAGTATCTATGCTGCTCCAGAGTGTAGCCCTCACGACAGCCACAGCGATGGGACCCTATCCGGTCCTCACACAACTGGTCACACACACCCCACATCGAGCAGTCATCAAAGTCTGCAGTATGAAATGGAAATCATCAAATGGATGAAGATTTGTTTACTTTGACCCACATAAAGATTCTACGGATTTTTTAAGACAATGACAAAGCTGTTCACAAGGTACATATAAGCAATAGTGACAAAACAATTGTGAATTTTTAGTATGATACAAATGACAAAGTGTCCAGTAGTCAAAGTTTATGTAAAAAAATTACTAGACCATCCTATGTTTTCTTCAATTTCTTGCTAATTTTAATGCCTGGTACTACTAAAGATACATTTGATTGGACAAATATAATGATTTAAAAAAAAATAGCTCATAAGAGTTTAATTTCAGAGCTGATGTCTATCCATTTTCCATGGTTTTCTTGATAATAACCAAAATCACATAAGTTCTTACATCAATATCTATAACATTGTACTGACAAAAACAGAGCTTTTAGGCATTCCATGACTTCTTTTCTTTCTGTTTTAGTCACATGATACACAGAAGTTAGTACCTGATTGCAAAATCATTGTTTTTGATGCCTTTTAATGGTCTAATAATTTTTTTCACAACTGTATTTGTTTATGTGTTGTATCATAATGGACTATACCTATACATGAGCGACTATTGTTGCTGCTGACAATGTATCCAGAAGGACAAGAACAGGTTCCTCCATCAGGTGAAGCATGACAACGATGCTCACAGCTCAAAGAAGCACATTTCCAAATACCTGGCAAATACAGAAACCACCAGAACAGTAAATGTAAATTCAGTATGAACTTATGTGAAAATGTAAACACTAGATACTAAATGGGATGGTACTAACTGCAGTTGCGTCCAGCCGTCGTATTGGTTTCATCCTCTCCATCTGGACAGTGAACTGTCCCGTCACATAGCTGGTCCATGGGGATACATAGGCCAGAAGATGGACAGGGCCATTCTCCTGGGTAACACTCACGAGGTACATTATCTGTAGGCAACACAGAAGCACAGTCTTTGTATATTCAAGATAGAAAAGGAGTTTTTAGAGAGTGTTAGGGTAGGGTGTGAAAGAACATTGAGAGAGCAAGGTGTGTATTATGGACAAGCAGCCCTATTTCCACAGGAATGCACTGCTGATCCAAAAAAAAAACTGTAGCTGGGACTTAATTTGTCAAGGAAATTACTGTCACTTTAAATCGATGCAAGGGAGTGGAGTTTTGAGGGGGTCACAAGGGGGCTCAGAGTGCTTCTGCCGCCCATCCTCTAAAAACACACACTCTTCACAGCCGTGTAGAGGATTTCTAAAGCCCTTTGGGGGGCTGCGCGATCTTGTGCCACAAAGAGCCATTTGAATAAAACTTTTAAAGGGGCACAGGCATAGTATCTTACCAGGCCAAACCAACCATGGAGACTGGAGAAGAATCAGGTTCAGGCAGAGAGCTCAGCTACTCTAGTGTTTTCTAACAGCCAAATGGCCCTAATAGTAAAAATAAACTGTTTATTTTTTGAGGGGTGACTCCAATTAAAGGAACTGTACCACAGCCTTTTTCATCTGCGTTGTCTTCACAGTCATCCTCTCCATCACAAAGCCACACTTGGTGAATACACCGGCCGCTGGGGCAGGTAAAGTAGTTCCCTCTGCAAGTCGGATATGCTGCAGGTGAAGGGAAGAATAGTGATAGTTATGAGTGGATGGAATTAGGTAACACTGGAGATTAAAATAAAAATAAAAATTAAAAAAATTAATTAAAATCAAAGTTAAATAAAAATAAAATAAAATGATAAAATAATAAATTAATAATAATAATAATAATAATAATAATAGCTTTATTTATATAACAGCTTTAAATACTGAGTTTACAAAATACTTTGACATGCAAGGCAGAAGGGCACAACAGCAGGATACAGTTGACATAAAACAAAATGCAAGCAAAGACACTAAAACATAAAAAACACAACACAGTAAAAGAGAAAAGAACAGCAAACAAGAAAAACATGAAGCTCTGAATTAACCCATAAAGACCCAAACATCCACCACCTCCCAAAACCATCTACTGATATAAACTGTTTCATACCTGTTGATCCACTAACCCTATCAATACATGTAAATAATTGGTGTTAAATACAGTTTGTCATCTTTTCATGGTCATCAGATATGACCCATTTGGACGTTCATAGGCTCTGTAGTTACCATGGAAACACCATCATCTTCTCCAACATTGATTCACCATCAAAACCCATGGAATTGGATCAATGACAGTGGAAGGACACTTTGGGTTTATGTTCAGTTAATGACAGATTGGACTGAAAAAGTTACTATTTCTTCAGTTTTCTCTGTTTTTGATCAAATAACCTTTGAATTTACTTTGAGCTTTATTTAACATCTACTTGATCTGGAATTATATATAGCAAAATACATAATTTACAGTAAAAAAAAAATTAAACTAAAGAGGATAATACTACAATAAATGGTGATAAATCGCTTCAGAAAGGTTAAATATAGAGAAAAATAATTTGGGAAGTGACACAAATGTCACACAGGATCTTTATGGGTTATGGGTTAAATATAAATATATTAAAGTAGAGAGGGTGGTGATTACAGAGACATAACATGATGCTGTCAGATCCATATAAAATGAATGCAAGGTGTAGGGAAATAGAGGTCACATACTACAATTAAGCTCATCACTTCGGTCTCCACAGTCATCGTCATGGTCACAGACATAGCGTTGGGGAACACACGCCCCATTATGACAGGGGAACAGGCCTGCATTACAGTGATGTGCTAAAAACAGAACAGGAGTAGACAAAGAGAACCATGTGGTCATGACATTAAGGACATGTTATCTTGTTTAGATAGGTTCAGCATGGCCTGTATTGTTTATCAAAAGTGAAAACATTGCTTACTGCAGTTTGCTTCATCTGTGCCATCACGACAGTCAAGTATGTGATCACACCTCTGAGTTCGGTTGTAGCAGGCCCCGTTGGCACACCTCAGCTGTGTACATTCAGGGTAATCTGAAAGATTAAATCATCTTCAGGGCAGAGTTTTGCATTCAGCCTACCCTGACAACTGTGTTCCTTTCAGTGGTAAATTGTGAAAAGCTTTGTGAGTGGCATGGATAAGAGAGTAGAGCAGAACGCCCCCACCATAACAACAGCAGTTGCCACAGCGTTCTTTATACAATTGTGAGATTACCACAGTGTGCAGTGCTACGGGTCTACCATGTCGGCATAATAATGGCATAGCAGCTGAACTTCAGCTTGACTAATCCACCAAGGAATCTGCAATCAACCTCTGACAACAAGAAGTATATTGTGGCCTGTTCTGTCAGTCAGCGAGCCTCTTAATCTTAACAAATTGATTAAAATGCCACAGGAGCCCTAGATAAAAAAAAAAGGAAACCACCCTGGAGAAGACTTACGGCAGTCTCTCTCATCAGACCCATCTGAGCAGTCAACCAGATGGTCACAATGGTATTCTCCTGGGATGCAGGCACCGTTACTGCAGCTGAACTGACCACTGGTACACGTCCTACCAGCTTGGGAGACATAAGAGCATGATTAAACAAGTATACAATAAACATGATTATATATGTGTAAAAATAAGACACACAAAAACACCAAAAGACAAAGATGTTGGAATTAAATATTTCATCTAAAATAAGTGTGATGCACAGCACTGACCCAGGATGTTTTAGGTTGTATTGTGATAAATAGCTGGAATAATGTTTAGTCTAAGAGAGAAATTTTTTAGGAAGATAATTTGGAACAATATTCACAGTCTGATCAACACATACAGTCACAGAAAAAAGTATTATACCATCATAAGTCATCAAAAATAATCATTATACAATCAAGTACTAACTCCTGTGTTTATCATGTGACTAAAACAGACAGAAAAGAAAACATGAAATGCATAAAATCACTTTTTTTTGTCAGTGCAATGTCATAGATATTGATGGAAGAACTTATGGGGTTTTGGTTTTTATCAATAAAACCATGGAAAATGGATAGATATCAGCTCTTAAATTCAATTCTTATGAGCTATTATTGTTGTTATCATTATATTTATCCAAACAAATGTACCTTTAGTTGTACCAGGTATTAAAATAAACACGAAATTGAAGGAAACATAGGGTGGTCTAATATTTTTTGCCGCATCTGTACGTCATTCATACAGTATCAAGTTCAGAATCAGAATCAGAAAAGCTTTACTGTCAGTCATGACAACAAATCGTCTTAGATGTTGCTCATACAACAATCAAACACAACACAGAAACACACAATTCCTAAAAACCTAGTGAGATAAAAGAATATAGAAACAAAAATAATTTATACAGAGTTCAATTAATACCCTAAAATGTGCCACATGGTAAAGTGCATGTGCTGGTGATCATTTATAAGCTTGTTTGGTAAAATGTTTATGGCATGGGGATTAAACAGTTACAGTAAATGTTCTTAATGGACAGGGGGGCTTTATCGCAGCAACCTCATAGTAGAAGCTGGAAGGGCTTGTGCAGGGGATGGGTGGGATCTGCTGTGATGAGGTTGGTGTTCCTTGTGACTGCTTGGGTATGGAGTATCGATAATGGAGTCTGGGTTTGCCAGCTTATTTATTTGCTTGATTAGTAATCCAGGGAAACTTTTGATTTGTTCTTGACAGAGATGAAGTAAGACTCCAAACAAGAGGAGTCAAAAAAGCTTGGTTTAATCTGTTTAATCAGTTCAACAGAGTTTGATGACATGTACAGTGCTCACTCAGCATAAATAAATACACCCCCTTTGAAAAGTGAGATTTTAATCAATATCTCAATGAACATAAGCACAGTTTCAAAAAATTTGAACTAAACTGAGTTTTGTAGAACATTTTCTTAACTGAGAACATGATTTGTTGTATAGTGTCCCATTGAAAATGTTGATTCTCAAAGAAAACAAAAGGTTTTGTAACAAATCTGTTAGGGTGCATTCATTTATGCTGAACACTGCATATCCCATCAATCACTGCAACTTGTTGAGAAAAAATGGAGTTTATAAAAAAGTAACTAACCTTACATGATTGACTATTCAATTTGAATTATCGATGCTCAAGCAATCTATAAATCTGAATCTTGTAAGGAAATAAACTAATATTGATTTAATGTCATAGCTCTGTAGTTTCAGACAAATCACATTTATTCACATTTACATTCATTCTAGTGATGCATGTGTTGTAATGATATTACTTTTAATTTCAATATTCATATTCAGTATCTTATTCCAGTTATATGAAATTTCCACAGTATGAGCAAAACATATCTGAAGTGTATCAAGTTGCAGGAAGAATTTGGTCAAAGGAAGTTCAGGAGGCATGTAGGGAGTACAGTGTGAATCAAAAAGCAGCAAACAAGTTGTTACACAACCGAGAAAAGCCACCTTGAAGCATTACAAGTTTTGTAAAATGTACTTACGACAGTGTTGCCTCTCATCTGAACCATCCTCACAGTCCTCCTCATCATCACACACCCACACATCTGGGATACACTCGCCATCACTCAAACACTGGAAGTGACTGCTGTCACATGTTAACTGAGCTGTGGGGATGCAAAGAGAGTGTTAAATTAACAGGTGACTGTGATACAATGATGACAAGAAAACACATCGGTTTAAGTCTAAGTTTGAGATACATGTTTTTAAGAACATGAAAAGAAAGAAAATGTGCTCTTGCGTTCATCATATCAGCTTTGTACTTTTTACTAACTGTTGTATAGATTATACTTCCGTGCACAAAACATAATTAGTCTGTCAATTTTTTATGAATTCATTATAAATAATCCAAGTAAAAGTATCATGTAGACACACAGACTGGTCTTTTTTAACATAGACATTTTAATGTGCCACAAGAAGAAAAACACAAGGTTATCTGCATCAATAAAAGTAATTATGGACCTATTAAAGTCACAGGCTATTAAACATATTGGTTTGTTGCCTGTCTGAAAATCAGACAACTTTTTTTCCCTCCTCTGTTCAGATGGCCTGACTGAGACAGATCTGTATCATTAAGAGTCACGGAAAAAATTATTAGACCATCAAAAGTCATCAAAAACAATGGTTATGCAATTAAGTACTAACTCCTGTGTG
>JAPTGZ010000015.1:27305307-27323281 GCA_029814645.1 Fowleria isostigma | reverse complement strand
TAGATAGATAGATAGATAGATAGATAGATAGATAGATAGATAGATAGATAGATAGATAGATAGATAGATAATTATTAATTTCATTTAAAAAAAAATTTAATTACTAGAAATTTCAGGTGACCCCATGGTTGAAAAACACTAGGCTATATTATCAAAAGCAGGTATGTAAGCCTCAGTTTCTCTCCGATCTATTGAAGGACTTTTACTCAACAATGTAAAAATACATTGCCTACTAAAGCTGTAGGAGCCCAGCAGACAGCTGTGGTCCTCTTAGTACTTACTGTTTGGTTGTGATTGGACCCCTCTCATCAATAGGCTCTCCAATGACGTTCATGATCCTACCCAGTGTCTCTGGTCCCACAGGAATTCTGATGGGCGCACCGGTGTCAAGAACCTGCTGCCCACGGACCAGACCCTCTGTACCATCCATAGCGATTGTTCTAACTGTGTTTTCACCTGAAGAAAAAAACCCCACATAAACAAGATCAGTACATCCAGACATCCACTTCAAGTATTTTTAACCACAGGATCATTTGCACATGCTCACCCAGATGCTGTGCCACCTCCAGCACCAGCCTGCTGTCACGTCCAGACACCTCCAGCGCATTGAGAATGGGAGGTAGGCCTTCATCAAACTGCACATCCACCACAGCACCGATGACAGCTACTATCCGGCCATTGGCAAGAGCTGCCTGAGCAGCTGGGGCAGCATACGCCCTGCCTGTACGGAAGACAGATGACAAAACGAGAGCTATATAAATGACACAAAATTAATAAAAGTGGAAAACATACAACCACTATGTACACAAAAGATCTAAAGAAGAAATAATTCTACATTTTCAGGCCTCATGATGACTCTGCATATTTAATTATTCCTAAAACTGACTTTACAACAAGTTTACATAAGACAGTGAATGAACATTTGACTTAGTTGAAGTTGGTGAAGCTATAAAGGTCATTGATTCAAGACTCTAAACCCAAGCATAGTACAAACGTGTTACAACGTGGTAAATGCTTATATTTTATGTTTATTACCATAATTTTATATTTATTTCTTTATCTATTTCCTCAATCATACATGCTTTTAAATTTTATTTATTTGTAAATTTGTTTTTGTATTATTGCATTTCCTCAGTTATTTAAGATATGACAAAACAAGAACTCCATAAATAGCACAAAATTAATGCAAGTGAAAATATATAACTGCAGCAGTTCCATTTCATAAAATAAACAATAACAAATAAAGATCTGGTCTGTGTGGAGGTGACAAACAACCACTATGTATTAAAAAAAAAAATAGAAAGAGGATATAATTCTAGATTTTTAGGCCTTATGATGACTCTGTGCATATTTAATTGCTCCTAAAACTGACTTGACGTCAAGTTTCCATAAGACAGTGAATGAACATTTGACTTAGTTGAAGTTGGTGAAGCTGGAAAGGTCATTGATTGCAGACACTACACTGAAGCATAGTACAAACGTGTTACAACGTATTATTTAAAGATCCACCTGACAAATAAATACCCGTTCTCTTATTTAACTTGACTTGACATATCCAGGTCTGTATTAAAGTCAAATGAATGAAAACTGGTCAAACTGAGGCCTCGCCCACTGGTCCTGACTGTCTGCGTCAAAGACAAACAGCTGAACATTTAACTGTCATATCTGGCCGGAAATTAAAGAATAGACACACTTACGTGAATAAAGTGCCCCATGTTTTCCGTTGAGTATCTTAAATGAGTTGACCCCAGGCTTGAAAGCCTGCAGAGCCCCGCTGCAGCACCGTCCCACTGCTCCCAGCATGGTTAAGATGGCTGAAGGTGAATGAAGCAGCGACGGGTGATCTTGTACTGAACCCAGCCGCTGTCTGAGCATGCGCATTGGGTCGTGATTTTATTCGCGCAGCTCCCGCGAGAGGGCAGCAAAACGTTATGAAGGATCATCCACATGAAAATTCTCTAGTTAGAGGTGTCAAACTTATTTTAGTTCAAGGGCCATATGCCCCCTGTAAGGGACAAAAAATAAATAAATAAATAAAAAAAAAATACATGACTACAAATAAATAAAAGGATAAATTGATACTTGAATAAATAGATAAACGCACAAATCAATACATATAATGAATAAATGAAAAAGTTAATGGATATGTTTTATGCTTTTATTATATCATTTATTTTTTATTTATTTATTTATTTCCTCAATTATCCATACTTTTTAAAAATGTATATTTTTATTTATGTATTTGTGAATTCATATATTTGATTTGTTTTGTATTATTTTATTTTTGCATTCATTTATTTATTGATAATTATGTCTCTTTTTTTTGTTCCTCATATTATGAGGCCCAATTTGATCTTAAACTGGTCAAACCAGTAATATAATACCATAAGAACCTATAAATAATCACAAAAAAGTAAAAGTGCAATTTTAACAATGCTTCTCATTTACACATGGGCATTACAAATGACAGATCACAGTGGGTTTACCAAAATACAAAACATTTAGTATTAGACATAATAGTGTTAAAATTCCATGTTTTTTTCCTCAAAAAAATTTCAGCTTGATCATAGTTTTTCATATTTTTTGTAATTGTTTGTAAATGTGAATTTTTTTGTCATGCAATTTTACATTTTACACAGTTAAACAGAGAAAGAAGTTGTCATCACTTATGTTATTAATGTATTTTTTGACTGATCCAGATTAGTTGAGATCAAATTGGGTGTATGACCCCTGAACTAAAATGATTTTGACACTCTTGACTGTCAGTATCTTTTCTGACATTTTTGCACCTCTTAAATTCACCTCTCAGGCCAGACTGGACCCTTAGTGGGTCGGTTTTGGCCTGTGGGCTGCATCTTTGACACCCCTGTTCTAAGATACTATCTGACTGGCCTTGAGCACTAGGATATTTCTCACCAGTATATGCTTAAGCCCAGCAGTGGTGGAGGAAATGTGCTTTACTTAAATACAAGTATGAAAATTCTACAGTGTAAGTAAAGTTCTGCATTCAAAACCGTTTTGTAGAACTATGTAAGTATTTACAGCACTTAAAGTATGACAAGTAAAAGTTGCCATTGTGCAGTAAAATGCTCATTGTGTTGTATTAATGTGTTGCATTGAATTTTTTATTTTGTATTGAGTGCTTTACATGATTAAGGATGAACTCATTCAAACTACTTCATATACTGTTGGATAGTATCATGTCTTTGTTAATGCGTTTTCTCCCAAATTCAAGATTGTGTACTTAGCACAATCATCTGGATATATGCACGATATCAATAATGTACAAACACATGTTTTTGAAAACATTAATTAATATATAAACCTTTTTTTTTTTTTTTTTTTTTTAAACATTACAAACTAAAGAACTGTGAGATTTCTCAGTTTTCTGATGGATTTGATTCGTGACAATTTAGACTAATGCATTCAGTAGTGATATGGACCAGGACCTTGACCTGCTGCACTAGAATGGGCATTGTTTTGTAATGTGGTAGAGGTACATATGATTTCTCAATAATACATATTAAATAAATATACCTTTTCACACTTTTTTTATTAGCTAACTATGAGTTTATATTCATTTTACTGGCAGTGTTGTATATTTTTCAATGATGAGTGTTCAAGTGTGTCTTCTGGTGTCATGATCAAGAAGTCACCAAACTTTATTTTATTTTATAAAAGGTGTACATAAATGCATACAATTTTACATGGAGATCCACTTTACTTAAAAATATATATATCTATATAATTATGGAAATATAAAGCTGTATGTCATGCAAATACTCGATGACTTAACTAGAACTATGGTACCTGAGTAAAAGTATTTTCTACCACCAGAGCAAAGTGCAGGAGTTCCAACACCTGTATTTTTATAACCCTTCTGTTGAAGGGCACCACTATGCATTTTTCTTTAAACCTTATGTACAGGCATTTCATTACACTCTCACACATATGTTGTCCATTGCTTTACAAGACATGTTAACTAGTCAGTTTTATGTCGTTCTGAATTATTCAACTGTTAACATTTTAATATGAGCAGTAACAAACTCAGACTGATTGTTTAGTGACAGTAAAAACTGATGTTAATTATTAACTATTGCTCGTTCTGAAGACATTTTATATTTTTTGGTGTTAACCAGACAGTATTTTTTAAAAATATAAATGTAGGTCTTTTAATCCCACCTTACATTATGGGTTTATTTTAAGCTATAAAATAGAAAAATTAATAAACTAAACCATTAAAAATTATTTCATAATAATCAACCAGCGATGACTGTACATTAAAGTTATGTTGACTTCAACATGTCCATGCATTTAAAATGATGGTGCAAATAGAAATATAATGGATGATCATCATTCTTCAAAGGATAAAGAGACTTTTGGATTTGCAAAGCCGTTATTCAGTGCAACATTCCTTTGTGTCAGAAAGTCTCCTCTAATTACATTTTGCCTGGAGCTTTGCAATACAAAGCCTTTTTACCTGAAGCACAGCAGGCAGATAGCTCCATGAATCCTCAGCCAGTCTGCACAAGACCTGTCCTATGTTTAAACTACAGCAGGAACAGGACGGCGAAAGGTCACTACAACTAGTGAAGAGGCAATCTGGGAGGTGAAGTACTACCAGCAACTTCCAGTTATTTACCTTCTAATAATATATTACCACTCACAGTGTGGGTGTTATAAAGGACAAATTAAAGGAAATAACGCCCAATACTATTTATATTTTGTTTAAGCCTTGTGTTTCACTGCCCTTAATAACTAGAAAACCTCCACCAAAGACTACTCGTTCACTTTTCTCTTCATTTCACAATAATTTCAAACCACAAATATCACAAATTATAACCTTTGTTTTCTTTCTATTGCCATTAGTTGATGCCACTGGACAGTTTGACTGTTTTCATGGTAACCAAGAGCTCAGAGTTCTAAGTTCACATCCCTCTCTCACGCTAATGAAACTACAAAGTCTTGTGCCTTCTTTCTGGATCAAAATTAGACTGTTTCTTCCTTGGCCTATGCCCCACATTTTCCCCAAGTTTCTTGAAACTCACTGCAGAGTTTTTTGTCTTCCTGCTGAAACAGATGGAGCAGGTCATTCCAATAGGTTCCGTATCCTCCTTTGCGGACGTAATAAATCCCTTGTTGTCACATGCTTTATAATTGTAGTATTAATTTTTTTTTTTAAATCTCGCCTTTTAACCTTTTTTCCCCAGGCCGGTAGTTATGGTCATTCCAAAGTCGAGGCCAAAGACCAAAGGTGACAAAGCCATTACCACTATGGCCTCTAAATTTTAAAACTCCTGCCTGTGGAATTTATCCTGGCATCAGTGCCAGCATAAAAGCATAAAACACTCCCTCTTAACCAAGTTTTAAATCTGCAAGTACAATATTTCTATCAAATGTAAGCTTGTTGCCATCCACATCTTAGTTTTAATTTGTAATATTAATAATTTAGTGATAAAATGAGGAAATGATCTGTGACTTTGGTGGACAGTTTGAAATACTCAGAATGTGAATGCAGCGGTCCTTCATTGTTCATTATGAATGATATTTTGTCAAATAATCAAACTTAGCTGTTTATTCAAGTTTAGTGTATCGCAAAGCTGAAATATGTAGGACTCGAGGTGCATTCTAGCATTTAATACAATCCAGAGGGGACAACAGTACTCACATTCTGCATTTAAGTAGAAGTACAACTACTTGTGTGGGAAAAATACTCCCATAAAAGTAGAAGTACTGATTCAAGTTCTTTACTTAAGTAAAAGTAAAAAACTACAACTACTCAATTGTAATAACGTACAAAAGCAAAAAGGAATATTGTATTTTTTGCCATGAATGAAACAATGCTAATTTAACCAGGTAAAATCATACAAGTTTCTGTTTTCTAATTCCACAGTGAGTGAAGTGATGCATTTTATGTACTATAACATCTGTTTAGTTTGAAAAAGTAACGAGCCTATTCTGAGAATGTAAGAAATATAAAGTATATTTAGTCAAAAATGTAGGCAGTAAAAGTAAAAAGTTGCCAGAAAAATAAATGCTCAGGTAAAGTATGGATAGCTAAATACTGTAACAAAGTACTTATACTTCATTACTTCCCACCTCTGATACAATCCTATTAACTTTTTTTTTTTATTGTTTCTTTTTTTAAGAACATGTAGCAGATATGGACATACAGAAGGAAGGCTAAAATAAAATAAAATAAAATAAAATAAAATAAAATAAAATAAAATAAAATAAAGGATTACAAACCTCAGAAGAAAAAGAACATAGTTGAATTGGCATGTCTCCACAATTTGCCCGAGTATTTTTCATTTAATATGATCTTAATCTTTCAATAATGACAAAATTACTATACTAACATGCACTTCAAGTGAAGGATGACTCCAATTTAGTGCTATTAAAGATGTTTTATCCCTTGTAAACATATAAATCTGATGTTTATTGTACTTGTAGTGACTGAAATACCTATATCAGCAAACACACACACACATGGCATTAGTTCATTGTTAGAAATGTATCCCACCCTTCCTCTGCCCTGAGGGTTGAGTCCTGGGATCTGATGCATGGGTTCCTCCTTATATAAAGGAGGAGTCAGTGTCTCACTCCTCACTTTCTCTGCTTCCACAATGACAGACTCTGCTGCTGCTGCCACTGCTGGACGTCCGGTGAACTAACTGGAACCCACATTGGTCCTGTTACTCCTAGGCTGCTAAAAGTGAAACCAAAATAGGAGACTAAAATACAAGAACTGCTACAGCTCCACAAAAGGTTAGACTGTGAAACCATCTGAAAGTTTGATCATCATGCATTTGAAGGATATATTTAAAAACTAATTTTCATTCAGAAATTTACATTTGACACTTAACTGAGGCTGTTTTTTACTGTCGCAGATTTTTTTTGCAGTTTTAAAGCTGAAATAAAGCGTTAATTCTGTGTATAAAGTGTATTAAATTGTCTTTTGTGTCTTTCCACAGCAGGAACCAGGATGTTCCACTCCATCACGCTGGTGTTGCTTGTCACAGCACTGACCCGCATCTGGGCCCAAGACTTTTATGAAGACAGGAAAAGTCACAAACGGTCCAGGGCCAAACCTCTGTCTGCAAACATTCAAGATGGCCAGGGTAAGAAAAGCAGTATCATACTACAGATAATTAAAAGATGTAAATATTAATTAATTCAGGTTGACTCATGTCCCCATCTTTCTTGTGCATATGAATATATACATATTTTATCTGTGTTGATATTCGTGTGTTTGAGAAAAAGTAATCAGTTACTGTACTTAAGTATAATTTTGAGGTACTTCCACTTTGAGTTACTCCTACTTTAATTATTTCCTGTTTTGGTACTTAGAACTTCTACTTCCTCTGTTTGTACAATGAAATTTGTAAATGAAAAACATGTTTTTATGACATAATGCAAAGTTATTCAACTAATCTACTCTTTAGTATACAAACAATCTGCCCCATAATTATAACTGAACAATTAAAAAGGTCTTTTATATGTATTTGTTTGAGTAACACAATATTCCATGACAGTATATGTTAATAATATACATTAAAGTTAATTTTGCTGATGCTTCTATCTCTTTTTCTAAATAATGTTTTGAATGAAGGACTTTGACTTGTAATGGAGTATTTTCACACTGTGGTATTTCTGCTTATATTAAAGTAAAGGTTTTTTGAACTGTTTCCACCTCCGCAAATCATCTCAAATTAGGTCAAAGCATAGTAATTTTATTAATAGAAAGGAGAACATTTATAACACATGTTTGGATCAAGTTTATTAACAAAAATTAATGAAATGACAAAAACTAGAATTGAAAAACTTTTTTGTTAAGTGAAATAAATAAAAACTATAATTAAAAGAAAAAGTGATAACTAACTGAAACTGTGTTGTGTGCTTACAAGAATAACTAAAATGTATAAAGATTATGGATAAAATTCCCTTTGTCTTTGTCTTCGTCAGTGCTGAAATCAATTTATTTCGCCTGAGGAATTTTACATCATATGACATTTCACGGTCTGTCCCTTTTCATCAGTTGTTGTTTAGCGTTGACTTTCCATCCCCTCACTACCTGGCAACATGGAAACAAATTTTTTTATTTTTATTTCATTTATTTTTTTTTATGGAGACTAAAGTTGGGAGAAAGCAGCAGAGTCCTGTATGGAATTTATATAACATATTTTTGGACTATAAGTCACACTTTTTTTCATAGTTTGGCTGGTCCTGCGACTTATACTCCTGTGCGACTTATATAGTATGTTTTTTTTCTTCTTCATGATCTATTGTTTTGACAGGTGCGACTTATACTCCGATGTGAGTTATAGTCCAAAAAATACCGTAAACACGACAATGAAGAAGATAAAACATGAAAAAAACAAAAACTGATGCTAAAATTAAACTAAAACTAAACATTTAGAAAAAATGAAAACTAATAAAAGCAAGCAAACTGTCTCAAAAAATAATCAAAACTAACTAAATTTTGCCTATTTATATTTGATGTGAAGTCTATCTATATATGTAAAATGGCTATGAAATGGGCGGAGCTTATTTTGATCTGTCAAACACTGTTGTGAAATGCAGTTGTAAAATGGATAGAGTTTAATTTTGATATGTGTAATATTTTGTTTTGTGCAGGATTGATTAGAATTTATTTTGACTTATATAAGATTTTTTAGGTTTCTTTGAGGAACTGACATGGGATTTTTTTGATCAGTAGAAAAAGACGGGGTAAGGTGGTGGGAATATATAAGTCATACTTCATCCCACTCCTTGATGAATGCTGTTTTTTTATTTTATTCAAAAACATTTTTTGCATTTTTTTTTCTTGTTTGTGTTTTATTAAACTATAGGGAATTAGTATTTATATGAATTATTGTTATAGTATTTAATTAATATTTTTATAATATTAAAAATAAAAATAAAAGACCCTCCTAAGACCCTCTGTCCTCATATGTGGACAAGAGTTTCACAGCTTTAAACAAAACAGCAAACTGTCCACTGCAAAGGACATGCCATAAGAATATTTTTAAAATGCATCTGAAAACATCGTTGCATCATGATGTTTCCAATTTAAGCAATTCTTTCATTTTAAAAGGTCTGTTAGAGCTGATAATGCTATAACGACGCAAAATGTTACAACAACGCATAATGTGTTCAGAATTTTTTAATAAAAACTATAACGTTATAACTCGTCAATAATGGTACAAATGATAAATTATTGACTCACTTATAATGTAATAAAATGATTACATTATGCAAAGATTTTTTTTTACCCACTTAATTATGTAAAGCTGACACGAAATGTTATAACAATATGTGCAAAAAGTTGCTACGTTTTGCGCTCAATATTTTGTAACATTATTGACCAGTTATAATATTATGAGTTTTATAAATTTTTTTGAATAACATTATGCGTCATGGTAACATTATCAGCTCTAACGAGGCCAAAACTCAAAAACCTGTGGATGTCCTGGGTCTGAGGAGGTTAATTAAAAATTAGAGGAAAAAACTAAACTATAATAAAAAATCCAAAACTACAGTAACCTTGGTTTGGATTCTCTCATCCGTTGTCATTTATTCCCAGCCATTGTGGATGAGGACTGCAGCTTGGAGCTCTCCTTCCTGCTGGACAGTTCCGAGAGTGCCAAGGACAATCATGAACAAGAAAAACAGTTTGCTATGAACGTGGTGGATGCCCTTCAGGGGATCCGGCTGCAGAGTAGCCGTGGCCTGAGCTTGAGGGTGGCTCTGTTGCAGTACAGCAGTCACGTCATCACAGAGCAGACCTTCAGAGACTGGAAGGGCACAGAGAACTTCAAGACCCGTATCTCACCCATCATCTACATTGGCCATGGCACCTACACCACCTACGCCATCACCAACATGACCAAGATCTACCTAGAGGAATCCAGCCTCAGAAGCATCAAAGTAGTCATGCTCCTTACAGATGGAATTTCCCACCCGAGGAACCCTGACATTTTCTCTGCTGTCGCTGATGCAAAGAACCAGGGGATCAAATTCTTCACCGTGGGAATCACCCCAGCAGCCAATGAGCCCACCAATGTGGCCCAGCTCCGTCTACTGGCCAGCTCTCCCGCCTCACGCTTCCTCCACAATTTACAGGATGAAGCCATAGTTAGAAAAATTGTCGCTGAAATTGTGAGTATAACACCCCATCTTTCAGCACATAAGCAGTGTAAAGAAAAGAAGTGTATTTGCTTTGAATAGGCATGTACTCAGATGACACACTGACATGTTTGTTCAGGTATTGTAAAGAGTTTGAATGATGGAATGAAAAAGCATCAATGACAGCTCAGGATTTTAAGCTTCATATGCCGCTTTTATTTTGTCAGAACATAACCTTTGGGATGTATGCCTTTTTGCCATGCCTTTCCATAAACAGATTATTTTATGATGAAAGAAATGGATTTAATTGGTGTTATTATTTACGGTAAAAAAAGTTCAAAGACTTACAGTCGTGGAAAAAATTATCATACCACCATATGTTTTCTTCAATTTCTTGTTCATTTTAATGCCTCGTACAAATAAAGGTACATTTGTTTGGACTAATATAATGATAATAACAACAAAAATAGTTCATAAGAGTTTAATTTCAGAGCTGATATCTATCCATTTTCCTTTTTTTTATAATAACTAAAATCACATAAGTTCTTACATCAATATTTATGGCATTGTACTGACAAAAATAGTGCTTTTATTCATTCCATGTTTTCTTTTCTATCTGTTTTAGTCACATGATACACACAGGAGTTAGTACTTGATTGCGTTACCAGTGTTATTGATGACTTTTGATGGGCTAATCATTTTTTCCACGACTGTATTCTCAAAGTACTTGAGATGTTGCAGCTAATATGTAAATTGCAACATCAGTGGTCTTTATTATGCCTGGATGACACTATTTGTAAGTGTTTATCAAAAAAACCACAGCAAAAACATCATGCAGCGTTGGTATGATGTCATGTTTTTATGTATAGTTTTTAATGTTTGTTTGTTTTTCAGACAGACTTGGCTGATGAAGGGGTACGTACGATTAAATTTAGACATTTGATACTTTATAATTGGGTGGAAGTGCCCAGTTTGAGTGTCTAGACTTGCTATCCTGACAGCTGATCAAACGTATCTCCTCTTTTTGAAGTGCCCTCTGGCTCAAAGATGCTCTTGTGAGAAAGGAGAGAGGGGACCCTCTGGCCCAGGGGTAAGTATTTAACTTCCATCTTTTCCAAATATCCTCCAACCGAATGACTGCTGCCTTTGAACTGTCACAGAGTGGTTTTGTCAGAAGAGGGATTCCTGAGACCTTCAGACAAATCTAACATGATCCTGATACTTTGGGAAGGGTAATTGTGCAGTTTTGAACCCATAATTGCTGCAGTCTTTAGCTTGAGGGTATTTGCACAGGCAAAATGAGTGAATAGGTGGTCCTAACACGCATTCTGACATCAAACCTATGGCAACAGGAAAGGGAAGGGATAGACGGTGGCCTTCTATTCTCACATAAATATGTTTGTTTATACTTTGTGTGCCCTGTCTCAGCATGTTACTGTGTGCATTGTCCATGCAACATAACATGTTCCCCGTGGAAACCAGAGGCACCCCATTTAGACATCCTTATAAAACTGGACCTTTGGTTGTAATGGATGACACATACAGTGTCGACTGTAATGGTCGGTCACACAGACAGAGAGCCACCACACATGTGGAGATATTACAAATCATTTTGTGTGGTTCTTGGGAAAAAAGTTCTTAGACTTTAGAGACAGGCATTATTTGTATTACTAGTGTTGAGAAGTAACTGGACTTACAGTTTGGGAAAACATTATTAGACCACCCTTGTTTTCTTAAATTTCTTGTTCATTTTAATGCCTGGTACAACTAAAGGTACATTTGTTTGGACAAATATAATGTTAACAACAAAAATAGCTTATAAGAGTTTAATTTAAGAGCTGATATATATTCATTTTCCTTTTTTTTTATAATAACCAAAATCGCATAAATTCTTACATCAATATCTATGACATTTCACCAACAAAAACAGTGTTTTTAGGCATTCTATGTTTTCTTTTCTGTCTGTTTTAGTGACATGATACACACAAGAGTTAGTACTTGATTGCATAGCCATTGTTTTTGGTGACTTTTGATGGTCTAATACTTTTTTCCCTAACTACGTGATTTATTTACAAAATAAATGTAACTCTAATTTGTTACAGTTCTGAAAAATCTACACATAAATGAGTACAAATGGGATTACATCTTCATATATTGTTTTTGTTAAAAAATCATTAATGTAAAATATAACATCAAACCAGACCAATGTTGCTAAATAAAATGATTTTGCTAGAAGTTCAAGTATATAGTCTTAGTTTAACTTTATTTATTTTGCTCTTTATGTTTCACTGCCTTAAACCATTTGTTTGAATAGACAAATGTAACTGCATTACCTAAACTGAGCAGTTATTAAAGTAGTGTCTGGCCATCTAAACCATTTCAGAAGTAACTTTCCTAACACCGACTACAGATTTATATTCACATTTCCGTCCAACATGCCTCCGTCCTAGATGTCTGACAGTTCAGATAATGTAAAGGTTTTCAGTGACCTGGTGGATAGTAGTGTTACTGACAGACAGCTGCATGACAATTCACCAGGTGCTTTCTCCTCACAGATTCTTCAGATTCTTACACTCAGACTATGCGGCTCTCGTAATTGCTCTCATTAGTTTAACGGTCACAAACTGGTGATTTTGGTGAGTTGCGACGGACTACCGCTGTCCAGGTGCAACTCAAGACAATGACCCCTGACCTTGTGGACAAGACTCCTCATGCCCACCTACGGTTTTAACAGCTGTCGCACTCATAAACATGAATGTAACACTTACACAGGAATTAGATAACATGCTATATTAATATACACAATATAACATGTTATAATAATGTACACAATATAACATGTTATAATAATGAACACAGTATAACATGTTATAATAATGAACACAGTATAACATGTTATAATAATGAACACAATATAACATGTTATATTAATCTACACAATACAACATGTTATATTGTGTACATTAAATATTAAGTGTTTGGGTTTTTTTGTTTGTTTGTCATTTGTTTGTCTGTTTGCAGTTGGTTCATCTGTTTGTTTGTTGTTTGTTAGTGTGTATATATTATTTATATTCTGGCTCCTTATTGAAATTGTTTAATTACTTATACATGCTACATTAGCATATTGTAAAACCACCAGGTCATGAACATTAACATATTTCCAGTTACAACCTCTTAACTACTGATTACTGACTGATTATATAAATAAATAAATAAATAATTACATACATACATGCATACATAAATATATACATAAATACAGTTGTAATGCATGAATTACAGTTTGTTTGTTTTTGCATTTTTGGGCCTTGCAAAGTGATAGTCCTGCAAGATTTGTTGTTGATTGATTGTTATTGTTGATATGATAGCAAAGGGCAAAGCTAACGTATTTCTTTCCTTTTCAAAATATGTTACCTATTCTAAAATGAGTTTGGCCTTAAGTCATTTGTTGTTTGATTATCAATTACAACAAATTATACAATTTTTTGAACATGAACATGTGCAATTTTGTGAGGATTTTTTTTTTTTTTTTTCACACGACTAGACATTTTATCAAGTGCTAAAAGTGCTAACAGAAGGCCCATACTGGACAAATAAAGATACATATAAAAGAAAAGTACAAACATACACATATATATGTGTATGTATATACAGTACATATGTACATATGTATAGTACATGTATGACATATAATGTCATAATTGATGCACAGTAGCTTTGCTCCTTATTTACAATATCTACATATTAATTAGGAAACTGTGGAAGGACAGTTAATGGCATAATATTGTTCATATGGTCAAGCAGAATAAGGCTTTATTACATGTTTTAAAAGGTTTGACAGATAACCAGTATGTAGGTAAATGGTGTTCTAGTTTTCTAGTTTTCTATTACATTCTGTTTAAAAGAAAAAAATGTCCCTTACTTCCCTATTGAATTAGGTCATAGTGCAGACCAAGACTAAGGGTCATATTGCAGACTGAGAGGAAACAAAATGCCAGAGGAAGAAACCAGCAAAAACTTAACCCTGATTTTATTTCATTCTTCAGGGAAAGAAAGGTCGGCCAGGAGATGATGGGGCTCCAGGGGCCAAAGGCCAAAAGGTGTGTGCCCTTTGATGGACATGCAGACTATGACTGCTCTAGCTAGTGGGCCTTTTCTGGTGTTACATAACACCTCCTAACTGCTTCACACCTAAATTCTTCCTTTAATGCATACAGAAAGAATCCAAGTAATGTAATATTAACCATATGTATATCACTTATCACTGAGCCCATAATCTACTGAGCTGAGCTGTGTGTATGAGGTGCTGTTATGAGCTCAATAATGTGATATAGTGAGTGTTATGTGTACAAATTAGGATGTGCTCTATGTGATGTATGTATAGCTGAATATGTCTTTCATAATGATAGATGTGATGTGTATAGATTAACATGTGTTTATTTTGTCTTAGATAATGTCTATGCATGCATTCTGGTGCAATAATGTGAAAAGTATTGTGTATAACATAACTAATATGTGCATGGTTGAAATATCTGGCTATTGTTTAGAATTTTAAATTTGTATTTTTACTGTTTTTTTTATGGAACATCTTTTGTGGGACAACAGATAAAAACTACCCTTTGGCCGAAATCTGGATGTGAAAATATGTATGTTCATTAATGCTCACTGTCCCGTTCAAATAAATAAATTAAATAGAAATGAATGAAGCCCAAAAGTGAGGACACAAAGTGAGCAGTCATCCCATTTTTATTCTCTTCATCAAAATTTGAGTTAGTGTCTTTGATTCTACATAAAATGCAACTCTTCACTTAAATATAAAAATGAAAGTATAATTGTACATCTTGCTGTGGGGCACTGAAGTGTGATACATGATTTATGCTTCACCTGAACATTTAGGCTTTTTGTATCCATCAATCGTATTATCCATTATCCATTTTTTATAGACTTGAACATCAGAGTTCATGAAACACAATTTTTTTATGTAAAGGTATATTGGCAGCACTGTCATCAAAAATATTTATTGATGTTATATTAATGTGTAACTCTGTCATATCAGGGTGAAGCAGGATTGAGTGGACTACCAGGCCGAGAGGGAGCTGAGGTAATGGTTTCTAGTTTTAATAGTGCATAAAAAATGATATTCTGTATATATACAATTGCCACTTCAGCCGAATCATACAGGACGTCTGATTCATTTTATTCCCAGGGTAAACCAGGCTACAAAGGAGAGAAGGTATGTAATAAAACCAATCAGCAAGGACTGGTTTATTTCACTGAAAACTATTTAACTGTGTGAAATGTTTGATATTTCTACACAGGGCGAGAGGGGCGAGTGTGGAACTCCAGGAATAAAAGGAGACAGGGTATGGTATCATTATTGGCAATGTTCAAGTTTACAGCTTGTTTTTGACTGTTTCCCAAGGCTTGACATTTGACATTTGTTTTCCTCTCTGTGTTGTGTGTTTCAGGGTCCTGAGGGTGGAGTTGGAGTAAGGGGAACCAGAGGGCTGCAGGTCAGTAATATATTATAAATCACCCACTTTCAAAGGCTGGGTCATGAACCAGGAAACTATTGTGCTTCAGGAGATTTTAGTTAAGTCATAAAACAAATTTGTACTTCAAACAATTTCTCTTGAAGAAGCGTAATTCTGACTGAATGTCAGGATTGTTATTATATAATAGATTGTTATAACACTGATTCTATAATGAAAGGCTATGACGTTTGTTTTGCAGATGAGGAAAAAAACAGAGCCTCTTAACTCTGCCTCACTAACCCTGCCTCATTTATATAAAACCAGTATAGATTAGATGAGATACACCTTCACTGATCCCGTAACAGGGAAATTCATTGGTCAAGGTACTAACAAATCAAAAAAATGCATGCATAAAGATAATAGAACACTGTTTTACTAGTGAAGGGAAATAAACACCCTGAGTTAGTTACCTGTCTAAATGCTTTATATGACCTCAGTAACCTGTGCATAACACAATGCTGTAGTTTATGAAAACATATATGACTGATTTACCTTTGAAATTGTTGTTATAGGGAGGCATGTAACACTAATTGCAAATGGGAACAATGTGAATTTATGCACAATTTCTGTCTTCTAGATAAGACCAGCTTTGCATTAGATCACAATGTTTTGTTATATTTGAAGTGAAGAGCCCAAAAACAGGGTTCGGAAACATTCATTGTATATGATGTTTCGGTGGCAGTTACAGTATATTCCATTGTTGATTCTTCCATTTCCATACAGATTAACTCACAAGTAACACAGATCTGGAGGTTCTTTCATTAAAGGAGTGATATTTAGCTTTTTTAAATGGAATTATATGTTTTAAAACATTTCCTTGTGGTCTACATAAACTGTAAATGCTATGCTTCATTAATTCAACTCCACAGGCCCATCTTCAACACTATTTCTGAATAATGACACAACAAAGTTTGTTTTGAGCGCTGGCCCTTTAAATGCAAATGAGCCACTTCATGCCCCCTCCAAGTTGTTGATCGTGCTGCTCTGTCCTCTTAAATCACTTGTGTTCATTAATACAAACAAGAACTGAACATTTTAGGTAATCGGCTCAAAGTTTGGACATATTTTCAGTATGAACCACAACCACTGTTACTGACAAACAATTATGTCGTACTCGGAGAAATGTTTATCGGAAGTCTCAACCTTAAATGTGCAAATGTTGTGACATTAACAAAATAAATAAAGAAGGAATTAAAACAGGTTGTAGAAATCCACTCAATTTTTGCCAAAATTAATATAAAGATAGCTGTGCAGCACCTGGAGGATTCACATTCAAACTTTATGAACTATTAGGGTCCAAAAATACACAAATAAATGAACCAAAGACTAATAAAAGTGGGTTTAGTAAAATATGACCCCTTTAATGATTGTATGTTTTCTCTCCTCAGGGTTTGCCAGGACCACATGGAGATATCGGACCAGAGGGCCCGCAGGGGAAACCGGTCAGTCTTACTCACCTCATTGTGCACATCTGCTGTAACTTTTACATTTCCTTTTCTGATTATTTTTAAGAGGTTGGATCATTACCACCTCCTTGTTTATCATCATGCAGCACAGGGGCTTGTTTGTCTAAGTAATAGACCCCTTTGTGAACATGTGGCAATGAGCCAACATCTTCCCCATCATTACCATGATTCAGCTCCACAGAGGTGACACATCAGCAGAAAATCTTTCCACAGGTTTTTCTAATGTCTCGTATCCTGTTTCTAAATACAGACCTGGAACTGCCTACAGCATTATCAACTCCTCCACAAAAAGTGTATAGTTAATAAACATATGGAACATCAGTGTACTATTTATGTCTCACCATGTGGGGACATGTAGGTGGCATTTGAGATTAACAAGAGCCCTGGTGGTCTCCACAGACACAAACATGTCTGTGTTCTTTAAGTCCAATGCATTCATTTTGTATTTTACTTATTCTGTTTTCATATTTATACAAAATCTAAAGGGCATAAAGAAACTGTTGTCATATTACAATAATAGTAATAACTATAACCAGTAAGATAATAACTGAAGATGACTCAACCCTTTATAGGGCACTCATAGAAATATTTTTAAATCCAAATTTTTAACCTTAGTGTATTAATGGAGGATATAACAAGACTTTATTTCTCTTGTGAAAATTTTCAAAAATTCATTATGTTGAATATCAAGATCCATGAAATTACCATATTTGGTACTTTACCCATAAGATGAAAGGAACATGCACATTCACGAAAAAAATGATTAGATCATCAAAAGTCATCAAAAACAATGGTTATGCAATCAAGTACTTACTCCTGTGTGTATCATGTGACTAAAACAGACAG
>JAPTGZ010000015.1:27292485-27305207 GCA_029814645.1 Fowleria isostigma | reverse complement strand
TTTTCTGTCTGTTTTAGTCACATGATACACACAGGAGTCAGTACTTGATTGCATAACCATTGTTTTTGATGACTTTTAATGGTCTAATAGTTTTAGAACAACAGAATGCATTTTAGAACTTTCCAACATCATAAGTGCTGATCCAGACATCCATCAATGTCCACATCATCTCTTTGAACCTCAACCCTTACATTAGTACTATTACTTCATGGTACCCAACAAAACAGGTACACTCACTGTTCATGTAGAGGTGGACCTTACAGACCCTGTAGACCACATTGGACCTGAGATTGCTGTCTCACTGTCCTCACTGGAACTGTTGCTGTCACCATCCTGTAATGTATGCGGAAATAACCAAAAGTAGTCCCTTGCTCGATAAAGGGTTAAAAAATTTCAATTATCCATATGCTCATAGATTTTACAGTATATACAGTAGTACAGATAATAACCGTTAGATGGCATCTCTTTATGGTTCTACATTTTTATTTTTTACCTTTAGGTTTAGATAAAAACTAGTCCCTAAGCAATTTCCTTTTGAACTTTGAACTTTATCAAATAGCTGTCAACACTTATTTGTTATTTTAAGATACACTTGCCAAGAGTTTTCTAATCTGTGAATCTTTGCTGGAGCCTAACACAAAGTTGGATATATTGTATTTGTTCAAACCTGTAGGAGGAGATTAAATATCTTTGCCCAATCATGAGTCTCACATGAGGGTGATTTTATGCTTCCAGCATGTGTTTATGTTTTTGTAAATGATAATACTCACTTCTTTGTATAGTGCTGTTCTAGTTAGACTCCACAATGTACTTCACAACATTAAAGAAACAATTACTGAAAGAACATACACAGCAGTGGAAAAAGAGTTTTCAGACACCCCTAAAGTTTTACGCAATTTCAAATATTATAATCAAATATTTGTAGAAAAAATGTTTTTGTCTTCCCTAAGGTATGAGCCTCAGATAGACACAAACAAATGCAAAAATTGTTTTGTTTTTGTTATATTGACAGTTTCAACACATCATGCCCTGGATGTGTTTCATTATCTTGCTAAAATATCCAGTTGACCTCAATGGAACAGAGCCTGTGCAGAAAGGAGCATATGGGTTTCAGAAATAGAACACTACTTGGCCAAGTTCAATGACTTCAGAGTGATTCTTAATGCAATATACATCACAAATGCATAGGGTGTCCAAAAACTTTTTCCACCTCTGTAAAATTGTAAGATATGCCTTAACATTAAAATACACAGTAATATAATGTGCAGTACATGCAGAAACACATACAAAGAATATAAAGACCTACAGTACACACCCATTAAAATAAATAAAATCATATTAAGAAACAAGCGTATTTTTAGAGGCAGAGTAATGAAGGTGAATTTGATGCAACTAATCAGATTTAATTTTCAAAGCAATGTATGGTGTGCAGTATAATGTTGTAGGTTTTTAAGAAACTTTCTCAGATACACAGAGGTTAACGTGTTAGTTCATGTTTTTGAAGTTGGGTTGAAAGAGATAATAGCAGTTGACGGTTGGCACATTATAGAAGCAGACAGGAGTACTGACATGGGAGCTGAATATAGTCCTCCTGTGGACATTTTTTTTAGTCACCAAAAAAAGATCTACATACTCTACATTTATAGTATTGTCATCAGACTGTGCTCACCAACACAGAACTGAACCGGACCTCTTCAAAGCCACCAGACTCATTTGACAAAAACAGTAATTTTATGTCAGAACACAGGAGTTGCTTGACTACAGCTGCACTGACCAGGTTTTGTAGAAGTTATTTAAATGATACTTGTGTTTCTGATGTGTTGATATAAAGCTTCAAAGGGTTCTAAGTCTCTGACAGGTGACATTTTGTATCACAGGGTGAACGTGGCCCACCTGGCCCTCCAGGAATTCAGGGGGAAACCGGCATTGGACTTCCTGGACCAAAGGTAAATGGCATTGTCTTTTAAGTACTTTGTTGATTTGCTACCTTTATTTATTGTTATCTTACAAGCTACTATTGTATATTAAATCTGTAGGGTGACATGGGATTCCAGGGCCGAGCAGGTCCTCCTGGTCCCCCTGGACTGGGCGAGCCTGGCCCTCCTGTAAGTAAACAAAATCATGTGCATGAAAGTCTTTAATAATGTCAGTTTTGGATTTTGAGTGATGCGCAGTATTTGTTTCTAGTGTCTGATGTGGTCATTTTTCTGACAAGTCATATTATCTTGATCTGATTTGGTGACACAGCATTCACTTTGCCTTTATTTTCAGGGACCTCAAGGACCACAAGGAGTTCAAGGGGAAAAGGGACCCCAAGGTGAAGGGTTTCCTGGTCCGAAGGTATCATTATTTCTCTTTATGCAGAGAATAAAAACAAATTGCATTAGTTTTTTAGCTCTTCATTCTATCAGACTATGGCAGCAGGACACCAAAAAATATTCTTCCCTTTGAAAATCTTGAAAAATAGTAGGTTTGAGACAAAAGAAGTTTGAATACAAGAGGAGACTAAATACACTCTCACATCAAATTTAGTCAAGACTTTTGGTTCCAGTTTGATCCGAACAAAATGTTCAGGTGTAAAATCTCCCCAAAACAAATATCAGTCTAAACAGCAGGTGTATGATAATGTTTAGATTATTTATTTTTTTATTTTTTTTGTGTGTGTGAAGGTCACAAAGTATAAGTAAGGTTAAAATCAGGGGTGTCAAGTAACAAAGTACAATTACTTCATTATCTTACTTAAGTAGAAATTTTGGTTATCTATACTTTACTGGAGAAATTATTTTTCAGCTGACTTTTTCTTCTACTCCTTACATTTTCAAGCAATTCTCTGTACTTTCCACTCCTTACCTTCCTTCTTGTCATCATTCATATAAAAAAAACTATTCAGATAAATTGTGCCATCCACATAGAGTGAATTTGATTGTGATTGGATGAGAAGTCTAAACATATACAATTCTAACACCCTATTGGTTTGTACATGATCCATCCACCTGACTTTTTGCACCATTCCAATACTTATATTCAACTAGTCATCATATCTTCCACTCCATGAAACGCATGTTAATGCTCACTAGTACACATATATGATTCTTTAATACATTTGCATTGGACTAAAATGCGTCCATTTTCAATGGGCATGTATGAGATGAAACAGATAGACTAATGCATCCCACATTTATACACATTAACATAACATTATATTCATTATGGCCTCTAGAAAAATGTTTTTTGGGGAGGTGGGGTAGTGCACTATACATCCATGTGGCACTGCCTCAGCTTTTATCCTAACTGCATTTTTCCCTTACATGTACTTTTACTTTTATACTTTAAGTAGTTTTGAAACCAGTACTTTTACACTTTTACTTGAGTCAAAAGCTTTAGTTGATACTTCAACCTTTACAGATGTCTTTTTAAACCCTAGTATGTATACTTCTACCTGAGGAATAAATGGGAATACTTTTGACACCTCTAATTAAAACTTATTTTGCTGTGTTCTTTAAAAATGACACAATGCTACAAATCAGACTTTATGGGTACAATTCTGTGCAATAAAAGCATTTTTAAAACCAACATTTATATTAACTTTTCCATTCAGTTTTCGCTGAATATGCTTTGTACAAACCAGTTTGAATGCTGTAACATTTTCCAGTTCATGGCCTGCATCTGTCAAAACCAGACTGTACTCTGTTCCAACTCACTGACTCACAACTCAAGTGTTCACTCAAGTATTACTGCTGTTTTTTTCTTTATCCATGCTGTAACATGTTGCACTATGGGACATGTATTTTGCACAGACTTTGCAAATATCCCTTTCAAACCAAAAATATGTGAAGACATACAAGACTAGGAGCAATAACGTATGGCTTGCAGCTAAAAATTGTCATTCTTATTTATGACAACATGTTTGATTATACAGCAGCGGAGATAAAACATGCCCACAATAAGGAGAGGTTAATGTCTAATACCAAAGAGGAAAACCCTAAAAAGAATTGCATCACTATAGTTTATTGCTGTTCAAGACAGAACTTGTTGGGTGTATTTATGTGAGTGTTGGGGATTCTGTGTAAAGAAATCTAAGTACACTTTTATTTGTTAGTGGAAGCTTTTGGAAAATGAACACTTTAAATATCCTCAAGCAATAACACATCTGTTTGACCTATGCCAGACTTCCTGACAGTTACAGCTTTATCTCCTCTGCTGAATTGTTCCTCTTGTAAAAAGGGGGGGTCTGTGGGGATGATCAAACTCTTTCTGCTGCACACTTAAAGAACGGTAACACAAAGACACTTGACACGCTCAAGTCAGAAGTCTGCACTTTGTTATATTCGGATGCTCTCAGCTTTCTCTTGGTAGTGGAAAAGTGAAAAGAGCACACTCCAGAGAATTTATATTGTCAAGAAGAAGTGCCACAAAGAATAAAAGACAGAAAAAACTGTTCATTCCTGGTGCATAGAATCATTTTGCATCAATCACGGAGGGTAACAGGAGCCGACATGCATTTCTTCCACACTATCTGCATTCAGAACAATGTGGACTTGGCAGTGATTCAGATGATGTGCAAGTGGATGTGATGTAACTGACAGAGATGACCTGATGTTGTATCACAGGGGGACCGGGGGCTTCCTGGGCCGAGAGGGACGAGAGGACAGCAAGGTGCAGGAATCAAAGGAGAAAGGGTGGGTCATTCTAAATTCACATGTCAATTCAAAAAAGCTGTAAAAAATATGTATATAAATAATAATGTCTATTAAGATATGGAATACATGTGGAACACTATTGTGAAAATTTTAAACCATTTGGTGCCCCCTCAGTCCAGTCCACGTGGTGCTAAACAGGACCGGAGAGGTGCAAGAGAATATAAACACAAGTTAAGACTTTTCATGCACACATTCTTTATATATGTTGATAATATAAGCAGCTGATTATCATATTTGATTAAAGCTAGAGCCCCTGAGACCCAGCAATGCATTTTTGTCCTCTGTATTGGACAAGAGGTTCACCACTTTACTTTAAAAACATAGGTACATTTGAAAAAACTGTAGCATAATGCTGTTTCCAATCAAGGCAATTATTTAAATTTTAAAAACACCAAACTTTTACCTTCTGGGTTTCAAGAGGATAGTGAAAACCATCACCCATATTCCAAGTCAAAAAAAAAAATTAAATGAGACATGAATGGATGAATGAATGAATGAATGAATGAATGAATGAATGAATGTAAATGCAAAGACATTGATGTTTTTTTTACAAATATTTGTCATCTACTTAATAGAATGTCCAAAGGATGAACATTATCAGACCTTGACAATAGTGTGCAGTTGAGAATTTGTTTTTCAAAAGCACAAATACTCAGTGGCAAGGAAAATACATTTCACTGCACATTGCAGCCTATATGCCCTTAAATTTCATTTGTAACATGCTGCCATTTGTTACATTATTCTTCTGTTATTATTAATGAAATTGCATAATGGGTAACATGTTTAAAGTAATTTAGATTATTACAGCATTATCTTACATTATTATTACAAAAACAGTGTGAATAAATATAGCATGCAAAGGAAACTGAACCAAGAGTCATCTCAAAGGTATATTAATACTTTGTGCACAGATACTATTCAGAACTATTCCCCAATACTGAATATTGGTTCTGTTGAAAATACTTTCACAGCTAAAGTAAGTCAGGTAGAAATGGCATTAATGCTTTAACCAGAGTAATATGCTTTACTTAAAGGGTGACCTGGGACCTCCAGGGTTTCCAGGGCCGACTGGACTTCCAGGAGCGGGCATACAAGGAGAGAAGGTTGACAGAATAGTCACTGACTATCATAATGACAAACCGTTCACACTGATATCCCACTAACTTCTGTCATTGTGCAGGGAGTTGAGGGTCCGAGAGGGCCACCAGGGGTTAGAGGACTTCCAGGAGAGGGTTTACCTGGACCCAAGGTTTGTTAAAACACTTGTTAGATGTTAGATTGTTTGCTCAGAGAGGGCTGTTATATGAAAACTTAAATGTGTATCATTACAATTAAACAGGAAAGGACACAATGTGGATAAAGCTCAGCTTATAACAGAATAGAATCAGAATACACTACAATATATTTTATAACAAGAATTAATACATCATGTTTGTTAATGTATGAAGAACATAATGTGTGCTGTACAATAAATATATTTCGTTATATAAGCAAATAAAAAGCACCTCATCAAATAAATCCAAACCTGGTAGGATTGTTAAATTTTCCATGATAACATTGATGCTCTTCTCTTAGGGAGATCAAGGTTTACCAGGAGAACAGGGAGCTGTAGGAGAGACAGGCATAGGTGAACCTGGACCAAAGGTAAGAGACTCCATGCATCTGGATTAAGACACAGATAGTACCAATTTACTGATCAAAAAATTAATGAATACTGTTTAATTGCTACAGGGCGAGCCAGGATCATCTGGTCTGGCTGGTGTGCCTGGTCTTCCAGGAGAGGATGGGGCTCCAGGCCAGAAGGTGCAGTATAGCTATAACTTCTATAACCCCATTATTTGTAACACATTAAGATGGAATCAGATTGTACAGGATACTTCTATATGTCTTACTGATATTTCTTCTCTCAGGGGGAACCTGGTTTACCTGGTTTAAGGGGTACTGAGGGACCACAAGGAATTGGCACTCAAGGAGAGAAGGTATGTTTAAGAAGATAAAGATCAGATGACAGGTGGGAAAGGTTGCTTCTATGATGACAAACTACCATCCAAAGGCTTGAAGGATCACTGAATGATTTGATGAATATGTAAATGATGTGAAACATATGATATAGCCTGAGGTCACCAGATCTCAACCTAGTGAAATTTAGACTTGTGTTAAACAGCATTCTTCAACACCCTCATATAGAAAAACAAAGGAATGGAAATCTTTTAGAAGACTAGTGTTTTTCCCTCCAGTAGATTTCATAGAATTGTTGAAGCTGTTTCAGAGGTCTGTGGCTTCCTAACCCCTGTGCATGAGACATGATTGAATGCTTTATTAATCCCCAAATAGGGAAATTAAAATACCATGGACTCACAACATTCGTCACAGTACAAAAAAAAAAAAAAATGTTGGTTTTTCCTCTAATTTCTCAGCTGTTTGCGTTTCGTATTGGCATTATGATATCAAACTAAACTAATGATGTGGTACTCTTTACCAGGGTGATCAAGGTTTAAGGGGGATCCGTGGATTACATGGGCCTCCTGGAATCTCAGGACCGTCTGGACCAAAGGTAAGAGATTTTTAAAATAATCTTAAGAACCAAAGCCAATTGTGTTACTACCTTGTAAGTGTTACAGATTCCTGTTCCTACTTCTCCATATCTAAATGAAAGAGTGACAGGTGTTGAAGATTCATGCCATATCTACCCAACCTTTAAAACCAGCCAAAATACTGTCATGTCCTTGGCATAACAGGAAATGTAATAACTCATAAACTGATCCTAAGTCTGCCAACTGTGTTTCAGGGAGAACGTGGAGTCCCAGGACAGCAGGGCATGCCAGGGCAGCCAGGACGGTCCGTATCCGGTCCCAAGGTACCAACATGAATATAAATATAAATCAAATGACTCATAACTGCCAGAAAGAGTTAAATGCAGTATTATTTATCACAGATTTGTTTCCAGTAATCATCAGTATATCGTGACTGTCATTCTTCCAGGGTGATGTGGGCCCTTCTGGTCCCTCTGGACCCATTGGGGAACCAGGCCATGGCCTACCAGGGCCAAAGGTACAGTCCAGATTTTTACATCTACTGGAGGGCCTGTCTGTTATGAACCTAGGATCCTTTTTTGTGAGAGTTCCTGATGACAGTGGCTACAAATTATTACCTTTTGGAACATCTAGGTAAAAACAAAAGTTATAGATTTTGTAATTGTAATTATTCTAAACAATATTGTTGAACTTTTTACTGTGCTTAGGCTGGCACTAGCAGTGCCTGGTTAGGATTGGTTTAATTATCTTACATTTGGTTAAAAAAGTGTAGCCAAAATGTATTTATTTATTAATTAACATTTAAACCAAACTAAACGGACATTACTTCTATAGCGCTTTTCCACACTTCCATGGTGCCCAAAATGCATTACAAAGCCTCACATTCACTCATTCACACACACACTCATACACCAGTGCTGCTGGGCACCACTTGGAGCAATGTAGGGTTCAGTGTATATAATTTTAGTTAGTCAGACCATAAATCCAAACAGGAAACTTATCAGTCTAAAGTTGGCACCCCCATAACCTGATCTTAGGGTACTCAAATTCTACAGCTATTTAAGATGTATTAGTGTTATTTAAACCATACTATACCATACCATACCATACCATTCCATACCATACCATACTGCAGTATCATCCCCAAATCTTGTTTCTCCAGGGTGAGCGTGGTCTTCCAGGTTTGGCCGGTCCACATGGTCCAAAAGGAGATGGTTTCCCTGGACCTGTGGTGTGTATCACCAGCCATAACACCATAAAATTATTTTATTATCTTTAAAGTATGTGACTAATGAATATTGTGTGGGTTGGCATAGACTGAATTAATAATTATACTCCTCAGGGTCCTCCAGGTCTTCCAGGTTTGCCAGGAGAACCTGGCCCAGAAGGAATAGGAGTCCCTGGTCCCAAGGTGGGTGTCTACATGTTTTGTTTTATTTAATTTTATTTAGGTTTTTTTTGGCTGTGTGCATTTGGAGTATGCTGATGTTCACAGTCTTCTTTATCATATTGCGTGTTTCAGGGTGATGTTGGATTTAGAGGGTTGCCAGGTTTGCCCGGCCCACCTGGAGAGGGATTACAAGGACCACCAGTGAGAAAAATTACTTACAAAAAACTTTGCAAATAAATGATGATTAAATTTATATCATATCTGATGATGTAGAATATCATCCCAGATAGAGATCCCTATGCATCTGAAGTACTCTCTTAATAATTTTCAATTATGTTTTAAGGGTAACACTGGGAGGCCAGGTCCTGCTGGTCCAACCGGACCTCCAGGACAGGGTATTCAAGGCGCAAAGGTAAACATCACTATTGTTTCTTTTAAGTGCTGTTCTCTTCAGATGGATAATTTTTAATTTACAACTCAGAATTGAGGTAAATGTGACATCAGACTTTGGTGCTGACATATTAAGCACCAAACACCAGCTGCAAGACAAAACACAATAATTTATGAGCTCTTCTGAATCTGGAGAGCTCTTGAATGATTTAGTAAGACTCCATATAATTTCAGGGTGACCCAGGATCTCAAGGCATGACTGGGCCTAGAGGGCCCTCAGGAGATGGTTTTCCTGGAGTGAAGGTAATGGACTAAAATGTATTTTTCAGTTTTTTTCTAACTGTGAAAAACATATCTGATTGATTACTTAAGTAAGTATGAAATACTATACTCGTATTATAGGGTGACCGTGGATCACAGGGTGAGAGGGGTATGAAAGGTACCAAAGGAGACATGGGAGATCATGGAGTTCCTGGGGATGCTGTAAGCAAAACGAAAATTATTTTTCATTATTTTATGTGAAATATTCTGTCGGGTCAGATTGAGTCTGTCATAGGTACAGTAGTAATAAGTAATACAAATAGTCACCATCACAGATGTTATCCTAATTATATTTATGATCCTATGAGAAAAGATGTCATAACACATAACAGAATCTGTAATCACTGTAATGTTTTCAAAAAACTGCAGGGAAGGCCTGGAGAAAAAGGAGAACCGGGACTCACAGTGAGTTCATTCTTTCATAATGTTTGATCATTCAACTATTCATATAGAGTAGATTATTGCTCATGTTGTTTTTTATATTTTCCAGAGAGAAGATATCATTAAACTCATCAAAGAAATCTGTGGTATGTCAAAAACCAAAGAGAATATGTTACACATGATTGCAAAGAGAAGATCACATACACTAGTGTACAGTGTAGTCGAGTCCAAAGAAATTATCATGGGCCATCCTGTTTCCTCCGTGTTTTTAATACTGAGGAACTGGTCTGGAATCACGGGGTTTGAATCCAAATATGAAGGCAGGTGCCGAGTAAACCAATCACAGATAAGATGGCTGTGACACTTTTGTCAGAGAAACTTAAGAATACAGGGTATAATCTGTAATTCAATCTTTACTTTGATCAAACAACTGACAACAGTTGTAAAGAGATTTGCAGACTTGGAACTGACTTTGACTCGCAACAAAACGTGATGTGTTTATGACTTATTGCGAAACACCTGCCCCCAAGACTTGTGATTGGCCAGGTATAAAATAGATCATACATAAATCAACAATGAATGGAGCAATTCTAGACTGTTTTCTCAGTATTGAATACACTGAGAAAACGGGATGGCTGACCAGGCTACAAAGAAATAGCCTTAAACTTTCATTTGTTTCAGGATGTGGTGTCAAGTGCAAGGAAAGGCCGATGGAGCTTGTGTTTGTCATCGACAGTTCAGAAAGTGTCGGGCCTGAGAACTTTGAAATCATCAAGGACTTCGTCACCAGGCTGGTGGACGGGACCACAGTTGGACGAAATGCCACCAGAATTGGACTGGTTCTCTACAGTCTAGACGTCCACTTAGAGTTTGACTTAGCACGCTACATAACCAAACAGGACGTTAAGCAGGCCATCAGGAAAATGCTGTACATGGGTGAGGGCACCTACACCGGCACGGCCATCAGAAAGGCAACTCAGGAGGCTTTCTTCAGCTCCCGGGTGGGAGTCCGAAAAGTGGCCATCGTCATCACTGATGGTCAGACCGATAAACGAGAACCTGTCAAACTGGACATAGCTGTGCGGGAAGCTCATGCTGCAAACATTGAGATGTACGCCCTGGGGATTGTCAATTCTTCTGATCCTACGCAGGCTGAGTTCCTGCGGGAGCTCAACCTCATTGCCTCGGACCCTGACAGTGAACACATGTACCTGATAGATGACTTCAACACTCTGCCAGGTGATAATCACACTCAGATGTGTTCATTTTGTTATGTGCATTTCTCTCTCTTTTTTTTTTTATTCATTGACATTATTTACTAAATATACTTACATTATTTACGTTATTTACATTATTTAGTTTTGATGCCTGTAATTTGTTGTATTTTATTAGTATTTTTTCTTTTTATTGGGTACATTTGTTAATTAGTTTAAAATGGATTCCCATTAGTTGCTACCAAAGTAACAATTAGTCTTCCTTAAAATAGTACATACATCATTTTAATACATACATAGAAAGGGAAGTTTAAAAAAATGTAAAAAAAAAAGAAAAAATAATAATAATGTTTTAAAATAAGCAACATTTCCCTATAATAAAACAATTAAAACATGCACAAATGAAGTATAATTTAAAAATGTATTTTAAATTTGTGTTTTGTATGTTATGTTAAAGTTAGTTTTGGTGTACTAATGCATGTTTACAACTAATTTTTCTGATATAATTGCAACTAAACAAGTTTAAGAAATGAAACTGATGGTGGTTTTACTTCTTCACATTCCCTTTCACTATTAATATACACCACCCCTGGAGGTGTGGGGTGTATATTAATAGTGAATTGTACATGTTTATGTATGTTTAGTTTGGTGTAGTTTTATTTTATTTTGAGCTTATACACTCCATATACAGTGGCAATTTCATATACATGTACAATAATCAATATTGTTCATATACATCTCATACATGTTTATATAGACATGTGTACACACAAATGTATATAATATGTGGATGTTATGTTATTTTCTGTCATTGTGAATTGAAACAACATTTTACTTAGGGTGCACAAACTCAAAATTAACCAATCAATCAATTACAAACAATCCAGCAGCAGAAAAAAATTAATTAATGTTCATTTCTTGATTTCCTTTATCAGCACTGGAGTCCAAACTGGTCAGCCAGTTCTGTGAAGATGAAAATGGCGCATTAATCTACAATCGCATCACAAATGGACATTGGAATGGGAATAACGGGCATGGACTAGGTGTTAATGGGAACAATGGACATGGAGACAATACCAACAGATATAATGGCTATGGAAATAATGGATATGGTAACAATAGAAATGACTACAACTACCAAGAAGAGGTTTATCCAATTGATAATCACAGACGCACCAACAGTCGAGGTCGAGGAGACACCTTCACGCTGCCCATTAGTGCTGATCCACTCCCTCTTCAGGTCTTTGCTATGAACACATCCTCTCTCACTTTAAATACTTTCATTTTGGGATTTCACAGCTGTCATTGAAGTACTAATGCAGTTTTTCTTTATTGCCTTTCTGCAGGTGGAAGACGATGATGATGAGGGTGAAGATTTAGATTTAGCACACGTACACGCTGTGAACACTGTAGCTGTAGTTAATAAAACAACATCTGTTTTACCTGTGAGAGAAAGCTCAGTCTCCACTGAGGGCGTCTCATCGTCTTCATCTTCATCATCATCATCATCATCATCATCATCATCGTCGTCTTTGTCTTCATCTTCATCTTCATCTTCGTCAACACTGGGTTCAGGTTTTCCTTTGACATCTAATCAGTTGAACCCTGCTGTGAGTCGAGTTGTACCTGAAGGTCAGTAGTGCAACTTCTTCCAATTCTTTTTCAGAAAGTCACGGAAAAAATTATTGGACCACCTTATGTTTACTTCAGTTTTGTGTTCATTTTAATGCCTGGTACAACTACAGGTACATTTGTTTGGACAAATATAATGATAACAACAAAAACAGCTCAT
>JAPTGZ010000015.1:27209031-27219671 GCA_029814645.1 Fowleria isostigma | reverse complement strand
ATCTTATCTTATCTTATCTTATCTTATCTTATCTTATCTTATCTTATCTTATCTTATCTTATCTTATCTTATCCAGAGGAAAAGCACCTAAAGATGTTTAATTTCTGAACAAACAAGGGTGGATTGATTAATGTGTATACTTTTATTATTCACATATTTTCATTATTTTTGTTGTGGCTCTATTCTTAAGTCTTGTGCAGCTTTGATACTTTCAGGCAGTGTGTTTTAAGTTAATATTGGGTTGTTTTTGGGGATTGGGGTTCAGTGCTGCTCTGTTTTTTGTTTGTATCTGATTCAGTGTAGTTGCTGCCAAGGGTAAATAGTAGTGTTGACTTTTTTTTTCCCATTTTTAAATACACATCTCTGTTCTCCATTGTTTGTCGTGTAGGGCTGCTGGCCTCAGAGGGAGTGCAGATTGAGTCTTTCAGTGCTCCTGTGGATTCTACTGGAGACCTGTGGTATTGTGTGGGGGTGTCCTCCCTGCTCAGAGACCTCGGTGTCTTGAAGCCTTTGGTTAAAGAAGCGGCACAACTCGCCATTTAGAGCAGTCACGCCCACTCACACAGCACCGAGAGATCAGTGAGCATCTCTAAATGTGGCATTCCCATCAGTGTCTAATATAACTGAGTCATGTCAGTCTTAGCACAAACAGCTAACAACTTGTTTAGAAGTTGATCAGTTTACAAACTGAATTTTGATAAAAAATTCCAGTGTTTAGGTGTTTACATAAGCTTTGTTAACTTAATAAAACTATCCATGTGATGTTCTGTTCTAATCTAAACCCTTTTGTAAGCAGAGATGTAAAATAAACATACTCACTGTGAGAACAAGTTGGACACTGGAGGTGTTTTTATTCAATGAGACTTAAGTGGGAAATTTAGTTACAACACACACATTCAACGGTTCAACAGCTCTGCGACGTTAATGAAGTGTCTATCTGTTCCATCTTTTTTTTTTTAAGGCAAAATAGTTGCACATTAGGTTGTGCATAGGTACAGTGAGGACAATGAGTTTGTTAATGTGTGGACTTTTTGTGCAAAATGAGATCACAACATGTTATAAACTACTGGAGTGTGACCAAGGAGTTGTGGACTTTAAGTGCTTTTATTGATGTCCTATGGTAACAATTTAGGTTCAGTTAGAAGTTGATGACTTTACTTCAACTCCATTAACTCTGGGACAAATATTGCACATTTTACTACTATTTTTTTAGATTACAACTTTCAACAATTTTCTTTTCTAATGAACACAACATCCCTGCAAAAGTGCAGATTTGTATTGTTTGTTGAAGACTGAAAAATGAAATTTTCCTTAATGGGTTAAGATTCTTCTTAAATAGATGTCACAAACCTGATGATTTTGCAGAAAATGCATTTATTTAGTGATGATTTAATTTTTATTTAACAGGGAAGATGCATACAGTAATGGGAAAATGTGATGCACATAAGACATTTAGCTTTATGTAAAAAAAATGCAAGTGAAAAAAAAAATTTGAAAATATTTACATTTACAAACTATCCTTTCACAATAAAATGCAAATAAATGCATCAATAAAACTAAATATGAACGATCTGAAATGTGCAATTTATCAAATGTTTGTGTAACATTGTGTGCACTACATGTATAGATAATAAGTGGAGGCATAATATTGTCACAATTTTTTGTAATGAAATTTCATTTTTTTCAGTTTATTTACATTTTTTGTAAAATGTTTTCAAAATGTAATCAACATTTTTTTTGTAGTAAAACAAAGAGAAAAACTTGAAGTTGTCATTATTTATAGGTCAACATGTTATTTTACTAGTCCAGCCCGCATGAGCTCAAATTGGGTCAAATGTGGCCCCTGAACCAAAATGAGTTTGAGACCCCTGATCTATAGCTAATGAACACAGCATTGACAACACCTAACACTGACAGGGATCATTTTACTTTTAACTCTTAAAAGGATATATTTACTGATTGCACTAAAGTAATTCTTGGAAGTTCTTCTCGGTTCACCTGGACTGGATCTTTTGAACCAGAACCAAGAAGAACTACCAAGAAGAAAGTATAAATATACAGAGATTATTGTTTTAGTATCACTGGATGAAAAACATAGAAAGAGGTTTAATTTTAAATGGCAAAAGGCAAGGACTAAAGTTAAGCAAATGAATATTTCTGTTCTTGGTGTCAGACTGTGGAATTCTTTGTCAATGGGAGAGAAGAACTAGACAAATATTTTTCAGCAGATAGATAGACAGACAGATAGATATGGATAGATGGATATAGATAGACAGATAGATAGGTAGATACTTTATTAATCCCAAGGGAAATTCCAATATTTAGCAGCTTTACATATAACGCAAGAAGACGAAACAGAGGACAAAACAAGATACCTAGTTAAAATATTTTTAAAAATTGGAGAAAAACTAAATGTATTGTCTATATACAGTATTTACACATTCAAGGGCACAGTGTTTAAGAGGTTGGATAAGGAGCAAATGTATAAACATATGTAATGAAATAGTTTTACTTATGGATTTGTTTATGTGTTGTCATTGTTGACTGTCATGTAAACCGTTTTTGTGATTTTTACTGTAATAGCTGTAGTGGTGATTTTCTGATGTAGCAGATGTTGTTAGAAGGAGCCAGTATTATAAGTTTTCATCATCCTGCTCCTTTTCCAATTATTGAGATTGGAATAAATAAAATAAATAAAAAAATGAAATGAAGAATGATAGCCTGGGCAAATGAGAACCTACATAGACACATAAGTAATGTTCTGCCAACATAACATTTACTTATCGTGGATTTAAATCTGAATCATACAGTATTTTGTTGCTCATTTGGCATATACAGTGCAAAATGCTGTCTGTCATTGTATTTCACACCTTTGAGTTGAATGTTAAATGCTCTTGAATCCTGCAGACCTGCTCATATCTCAGGTCTAGTGGTGGAATGAATATTCTACTGTGCTGTTAATCCTTGTTAGGATTAGGGTAAAGCCTCACTCACACTGGAAATGGGTTCAAAACGCCATGGCAACGACAAGAATGGGGGAGAAAAAACATGAATAGTGAACAGTGCAGTGGCTGCTTGTGGTGTAGTGAAAGCGATCCTCATTTGTTTAAGATTTGTATTCTGTTAGTGATGCTTCTCCACGGGGTCGGATCCTCCAATGCGCCGTCAGTCCGTCCGTCCGTCCGTGCGCACCGCTGTCATAAAGGTTATATTTAGACCGGGAGCGAAAATAGCGGTGTTGGGTGATTCCTCTGAATGGGTTGCTTGGGTTTTGTCAAGGACCTGCCAGAGACTAGAGCGCGGATCAGAGAAGAGGAGGAGGAGGGGGATGGACGCTGCACACACACAAATACCAAAATAGGATAGAGCCGCCTGCGACCGTCCTGTACGCATGAGCTAAAAAGAGGTTCATAGGCTGTGGAGAGGACACACAGCCCGGGGTTTGTGTCCAACAACACGGGTCACTCATGGAAATATGATCGGTAAGCTGAATATGTCTGTGTATGAATATGTGTATTCATTTATAGCGCCATTCGGATCAACATGCGCGTCGTGTGAATAATAAATAGAAATGTGACACCGTGATATGACTTTGCTATTGTGTCATGTGATAAGAGGCATGCTTGACTGTTTTTTTCCCCCCTCAGATACCATGTCACACAAACAGACTGAGATCTACACGTATGACTTCTGTGACCGGGACCATCCCTCCGAGCTGCTGGATGCTCTCAGGCAGTTTTACCTCAGTGGTGCGTTCACGGACGTGGCTCTCCAATGTGGCGAGTCCGGACAGGTGTTCCACTGTCACAAGGCGGTGCTCTCAGCCCGGAGCTCCTATTTCAAAGTCATGTTTACAGCCGATATGAGGGAGAGGTCGAACAGTTTGATCAAGCTGTCAGGGGTAGACGGTGGGGTTTTGGCGGCTCTGGTGAACTATGTTTACACAGGCCAGGTGTGCATCACTGAAAGCAACGTTCAGAGTTTCCTGGAGGCTGCGGACCTCCTGCAGTTCACCTCCGTCAAACGTGCGTGTGAGGAGTTTCTCATCCGCCACCTGGACGTGGACAACTGCCTGGGGATGCACGCTTTTGCGCAGCTGCACCTTTGCCTGGGCCTGGAGAGGGAGGCACGCAGGATCATGCTGAGCAGATTCACAGAGCTCATTGAGCAGGACGAGTTCCTTGAGATGGACCATGATAAGATCAGATCAGTTTTGGCTGATCAGAACCTCAAAGTGCACAGGGATGAAGTGTATGTGGATGCAGTTGCCAAATGGGTAACTCATGACTTAGATAATCGTGTTCACCATGCTGCAGACCTGCTGCATACCATCCATCTGGACCTGGATGAGGTTTACTTCAAGGCCACATTGGAGGTGCACAGACAGTTCTTACTGAGCAGTGAAGGGAAACTGAAGCCTCTGATTGTTCAGGCTTTAAAACCCAACCACAAAGAAGTATGTGCCAACAGAACAGTGTCTCCCAGTATGTATATAATTGGAGGATACTACTGGCACCCACTGTGTGAAGTTCACATCTGGGATCCTACAAGCAACACATGGGTACAGGGGAAGGACATGCCAGATTATGAGAGAGAAAGCTACAGTGTCAGTGTGCTTGGGGCGAATATCTATGTAACTGGAGGTTACAGGACAAACACTGTTGAGGCTTTGGACACAGTTTCGATCTATAACTGTGACTATGATGAATGGACCCAGGGCTGCCCCATGATCACAGCCAGGTACTACCACTGCTCTGTGGCCCTGCACGGCTGCATCTACGCTGTTGGAGGCTACAGAGGAGGAGCTCCAGAGCAAGAGACTGAATTTTATGATCCTTTGAAAAAGAAATGGTTCCCTGTGGCCAAAATGATCCAAGGTATGCAAAACATTTTGGTGAATGTTTGTTTTGGGACATGACAGTTTCAGTGCATTGTCCTTTAGCTGTAACTTGAAGGTTACCACGGCGACAGACAGAACACCATGCACTGCAGCTAGAGTAAATAATGAAAACACCTTGGTCGGTCAATACATCAATATGTGCTGTGAATGCTCACAACACAAGGAAATGTAAGAATCTACTGCAAATATCTAATATGGGCTAAACAATTACACTGTTAATGTTCCCATAAAAGAGGAAATACAGAAGCATACTGCAAATAACACATAAAAGATGGTACAAATACTTATAATACAGAAAATTACACAAAAATACAGCAGATATACAACATATAAGTCTATACACAACATGAGCAAATATGGACATGAGCTACTAATAATTAAGGCACAAGAAAATGCAAAAATGTCCAGTAAAGTGTATTAGACATGAAAATCCAGGTATACAGTCGAAGAAAAAATTATTAGCCCACTCTATGTTTTCCTTAATTTCTTATTCATTTTTATGCCTGGTACAATTAAAAGTACATTTGTTTGGACAAATAAAATGATAACAACAAAAATAGCTCATAATACTTTAATTTAAGAGGTAATATCTACCCATTTTCCATGGATTTCTTGATAATAACCAAAATCACATAAGTTCTTACATCAGTATCTATGACATCATACTGACAAAAACAGTGTTTTTAGACATTCCATATTTCTTTTCTGTCTGTTTTAGTCACATGATATACACAGGAGTTAGTACTTGATTGCATAAGCATTGTTTTTGATGACTTTTGATAATCTAATAATTTTTTTATGTGACTATACAACTTAAGGAAATAATGACAGCTTATCTGAGTACATGAATACGTGCCATGAGCAAACACAGACATATGCTGCAAATACTTCCAACAAAAAATCCAGAAATGCATTGCAAAAACACAACACAAGCAAAACTGATTTGTAAATACAGACAAGGATATTTAGAAACACACTACAAAAAGTTACAGCAGCGGAAAATTCAAAAACACATGGCAAATACTCATAGCACAAGAAAAAGCAGGAATATTCACTGCAAATGGACAGCACATGGAGAAACAGAAACATGATACAAATACACAACATGGGCAAATATACAGAAATGTGCTGCAAATAAAACCTGAAAAAATCCAGTAACACACCACAAATACACAAAATAAAAACACAAGAAACACAATTCAAATGCTTTCAACATAATGAATACACAAACTCACCACAAATACTCTCAACATAAGAAAACACAGAAATATGCTGTAAAAACACAAATACACAACATGAGCAAGTGCAGACATGTGCTGCAAATACACAACACAAGCACAAACCACACTGTTAAACATACCTAAAGGAGGGATATTTTGCTTTTTTTTTTTTAAATAAAACAATGCATTTAAAAACATTTCCCTGTGGTTTACATAAAGTGTAAATGCTATGATTGAGTCTGAATTCTTCATTAATTCAACTCCACAAGTCCATGTTCATCAGTATTTCTGCGTAATAAAATAATATAGGCCATTTTTGAGTGCTGGCGCTTTAAATGCAAATCCACTTCAAATTCACTTCAACCCCACCCTCTCCAGGTTGTTGACTGTCCTGTTCAGCCACTTGTGTTCATAACTGAACATTTTAGGCAATTGGCTCAAAGTTTGGACATATTTTCAGTATGGACAACAACCGCTGCTGCAGCTAACAAATATTTGTGTTGTCAGAATGCTTGTTAGAAGTCTCAGTATGAGCAAGTGTAGTGATGGAACTACAGTTATAGACAAAAGAAATTATGAAGAAATTAAAATGGGTTATAGAAATCTGCTCGATTTTTACTTAAATGTAACTCTGCAGCACCTGGAGGATTCGCATTCAACCTTCTTGATCTATTAGGGCCCACATATACACAAATAAAAGTACCAAAGATTAATAAAAGTGGGTTCAGAAAAATATGACCCCTTTAAGACAATATGTATAGACTTTACAAATACCCATCAAAACTATTACAGAAATATCCTGTAAATCCTCACTGGTGGTTATCAGAATCAGAAATACATTATTAATCCTGAGGGGAAATTTAGTGTTACAACTGGTCCTCACACAAGTACAACTGTAAGAAATAAAGTAGGGATAAGGAATATAGCAATAAATAAGCAAAAAAAAATAAGCAGTATGCACCAAAGATACACAATAATTACCAAAAAATGGTAATAAACCCAATTTTCTTAGCTTTTGGTACATTTATTTATGCATTTGGGGTTCCTAATAGTTGATAAATTTTTAGTTTGAACCCTCCAGATGTTGCAGATCTATCTTTATATTCATTTTGGCAGAAATTGAGTGGATTTCTACAACCTGTTTTACAGTTTGCGTTGTTGCCATTATTAATTATAAATTAAAAATGTTCATTATCACTAAACCAGCGTAATGTATCCTGAAAACTACAACAACACAGTAAGCATCCTGGATGGGTGTGTGTGTGTGTGTGTGTGTGTGTGTGTGTGTGTGTGTGTGTGTGTGTGTGTGTGTGTGTGTGGAGGGGGGCTGTTTCAAATCAGTAATTGCAAATAGTATTTATAGCTTATGAGGACCACAAGGAAAATGCAAAATTACATTTGATTCCTTTAAACAGACATTGCACTTTGAAATGTATTGAGCATTGCATTTAACTATGTTGTATTTGCAGCGCATGTGATTTTTCTCATGTTTTGTGTACATGAGTCTGTTTTCTCAAGCAGCAGTGTGTGAAGCTCTTAGCTACTGTATTTATCTGTCATAGCCAAATTATGTTCATCAAAAGATGGACTTTTCCCAGATGAATTTGGAAACTTTCCATTTCCTGTTTTTTTTCCTCTGTGTTTCCTGTGAAGGTGTGGGAAATGCCACCGCAGCTGTAATGGTAGATAAAATCTATGTGACCGGAGGCCATTATGGATACAGAGGAACCTGCACTTATGAGAAAATCCAGGTCTACAGGCCTGATGTCAATGAGTGGAGTATCATCACAGTATGTCCACATCCAGGTAGGAGAACAAAGAAGACATAAAAGCACGGACACTCTGAAGGCTGTCCTCTGATTCTCTGATTCCTGTGTTTGTGCAGAGTATGGGCTGTGTTCTGTGCCTCTGGACAGCAGTCTGTATTTGGTGGGTGGACAGACAACGGTGGCAGACTGCTACAATACCAACAGGGATGAGTGGAGACAAATATCACTGATGAAGGAGCGCCGGATGGAGAGTGGAGCTGTTGCAATAAATGGCTGTATTTACGTCACGGGGGGGTATTCCTACTCGAAGGGGACTTACCTGCAGAGCATTGAGAAATATGACCCTGAACTAGACTCGTGGGAGATTGTGGGGACCCTTCCCAGTCCATCCAGATCACACGGATGTGTTTGCGTTCACAGTGTTTAACAACAATGTCTTCAGTATATGTTCATGTCTCATTTTGTGCCAAATGAATCAAATGTTTAACTATATTCTGTCAAAATGAGCAAGTGTCCGGTACACTGCTGTACAAATTGTAACGTTTTGCACCTTTGAGTGAAAATTCACCAAACTGTGAACAATGAAGAATAATTACGTTAGCCAATACTCAGGGGTGTCACAAGTATTATTATTATTATTATTATTATTATTATTATTATTATTATTATTATTATTATTATTATTATTATTATTGTTGTTGTTGTTATTAATAGCACCTTTTCATTGGTTTAATGAACTTAAAAACTAAAGAAGTCATATTTGAGTATGGTACAATGCTTATTCTGTCAGCCTGTTCCAGGGCAGCTGTGGTTACAAACTTAGTTTACAACCATCAGAGTGAGGATGTGAGAGCAAATGAATAATGGATCAATAATGTAAAGCGCTTTGGGTGTCTTGAAAAGCACTACAGAAATCTAATCTATTATTAATATTATTTTTATTATTATTAATATTATTATATGAATAAACTGAATTTTCCTCAGGCTGCTTTTTGACTGTAGCTTTTTACAAATCTTTTTTTGAGTGTATTTGTATTCATAAAGGCATGTTTGGACAACAAGGCTGTAAAAAGTATGACTTAAAGGCATGAAGACACATGACGCAAAATACCTACAATATATTTATGAGTGATTAATCAGACCTTGGCCATAGAAATACAGTTGCTCAAAATTGCTTATAAGAACAAAAGGCACCGCAAAGATGTTTCTTAAATGCAGAGGTTTCATGCTGTAGATCCTGTGGAGGAGATTAAAGCAAACCATTATATGTTCATGCATTACTTGACCAATATAAAATACACTTATGGAGACAATATGGAAAGCAGCATTTGTGGTCTATTTTAAAACAGTATGTGGGTTTGAGACACTGTTAAAGGTACAAAAAAAAATCAATATATGCTCATAGTTTGTTAATAGCAACCAGGGGCGGATCTATCAGGGTGGCATAGGGTGGCAGTTGCCACCCTAAATCATAGTCTTGCCACCCCTGTTGCCACCCCAGTTGGGAGGATTTAGTAACTTTTCTTTGAAAGTTATACCTCCTTGGACACGTCTGTGAATTACCGACTAAAGTAAATGCAGCACAAAATGACAGGGCATTATTTCTTCCCACTTCAGCATCCTGAGACAGTCATTTTATTTTGAACACAGTGGTATGAACACAGCTGGTGTCAGGGTTGTCAGATGTATGATAGTTACAGTATTATGATAATTTCACCCTCTGCACAATGTACAATCAATAATTCCAAAACTCCAGTCAATGCATGCCTGATTAGCGAGCAGCCTGGATAGTCCCTGATGTTGCTCTGGGTCTCATGTGCCTCTTTACAGCCAATCAACACTCGACGTAACAGGAGAGATGCATAATGACCACAAGTGTAGCAAGACATAGCACAAGAAACACATGATGTAACATGGCAACACAAAACATAAACAAAAGTTTATAAAACCAGTCCAGTTGAACTAACAATTATGCTATTGAACCGAGAACTATGCAAAAAAGCTTTTTTCTTGCTTTTTCCCAACAGTGAAAGTTAATGAGCAACATTAAATCAGGTATGTATGATCATTTTAAGTTTCTGGTACAATAATTTGTTTTTTCCCATCTGGTAATACTGCCCGATTAGCCCGTTTTTACTATCTCTACCTGCACCAAACACATACCAAATGTAACGATACCATCACAAAAAAATTCTGTTTGTATTGTGTCTCATAACTTTGATTTTCCTATGTGCCATTGACTTGACAGTATTAGTTTGACATCTACACTTTCCACTGGAGTTTCAAAGATGTTCCATCTTGCTGCCACTGATGCATCCAGACATCCCGCTAAAGTTGACTGATGATTCACTTCATTTAAAAAAAACAAAAAAAAAATCAAAACAGATTTAGACAAAAATAGGCGAGGTAAGACAAAAAGATACTGATAATTAGCACGGCCCCTGCGATCCAGATAAGCGAATGAAGATGGTACAAATGTAAATGTGAGAGCGAATGAATAATAGATCAATAATATAAAGGGCTTAGGGGGCCTTGAAAATAATCCATTATTATTATTATTATTATTATTATTATTATTATTATTATTATTATTATTATTACCTCCGCCAAGGAGGTTATGTTTTTGCCGGCGTTTATCTGTTTGTCTGTTTGTTTGCGTACAAAATAACTCAACAAGTTATGGACGGATTTCGATGAAATTTTCAGAATACCTTGGGAATGATACAAGGACCAATCCATTAGATTTTGGTG